>BQMZ01000342.1:0-216311 GCA_036984285.1 Chlamydomonas sp. KOR1
CCGGCAGCCCGCCAAACATAGATGAGCTCAAGACCCCCCAAAAGCAAAATGTACGCATGCTTGGTTACTGCTTTCAGCCAGAAATACTAGAACTGTCCCTGGACCGCTCCTGGTGGCCGCCCGCCCCACCTGCACGCGCTGCAGGGCGCGCTCCGCCTCCAGCGCGCGCACGCGCAGCTTGAGGTCGCCGCGCTCCAGGCGCTGCATCGTGGCCGCCACGTCCTCGATCTTGTTGGGGCCCACAAACAGGTTCTTCACGGCGCGGCTCTGCACCGGAGAGGGGAGCCCGGGGCGCAGCAGCACGTGTCAAGGGTTCCGGAGCCGGAGCAATCCGGCTATTGGGTCAGACCTGCCAAGCCCACGTGTGACTGGGGCCTTGTGGCAGACGAACCGAAGAGACAGCCCACGGCGGATCCCTTCCTGAGCCATGCCCTGCCGTCCAACGCTGCGCCCGCCCGCCTGCTGCGCACCTGGTTCGCCCAGCCCTTGAGGAAGTCCTTCTGCAGCTTGGAGCCCACGGGGTTGCCCTCCAGCAGCAGCTCGCGAGCGTAGGGCGCCGCGATTTCGCTGATGTCGAACCGCGGGTCCAGCGACTTGCCGATGCCGTCAAGCACCTGTTCCAATGGCAGCAATCAGGGAAGTATGATTTGTTTCTTTGGACGATTGTACAAGGCGAGTGCAAGCTGAGACACCGATACTAGTGCACCCGCAACCATGGGCCTTGCCGTGTGCCGCACTCGAACTGCACGCGGGTACCCAGCACCAAATGTCCCATGCACCGCGCGCCATCATGCTCGCCGGTCAGCTGTGGCGTGCGAGCAAGAACCTCGGGGGGGGGGGGCGGGGGCAGGGGGCGCTCACCGTAAAGGAGCGCACGACGAAGGTGAAGGTGGCGGGGAAGCGGAAGGGCTGGTCGTTGGCGGCCAGCAGCAGGTCCTCGCCGATGGAGGACAGGATCTGCTTCCGCCGCTCCTTGGCCTCGTCCTGCGCCGCGTACGGCAGAAAGGTACACGTCAGTACATCCGTGCCAGACAATGTCTCATGTCCTTTTCTCCAAAGTGGAGAAGCTGCAGTTCGCTTCAGGGCCCTTTGGTTGCACAACAGGAGCTGAGTGTTGCATGTTGCACCTGACAAGCTGAATGACCAGGAGCACCCACATGGGACCCAGCAGCAGGCAGTGCAATCCCCAGGAAGCCCACCTTTGACCGCTGCGGCTTGAATGTCTTGTTGTAATCCTCCCCGCGCGCCTCGCGCTCCTTCTTCTGCTGCTCCAGCCGGTCCTGGACAGGGGTAGAGGTCATACCGCAACACAGAGGCAGCTTATTGGTCAGCCCACGCATGCGGGTGCCCGGCTTGCTGGCACTCGTGCCCCTACCTACGCCATGTCACTGTCAGGTACCACCCCCCATTATTATCTTAATGTCTCTGGGTGCGAAGTTGTTGATGTGGTCAAAAGGTTTCCGCCTACAAACATCAAGCAGTGTCCCCGGGTGCTGCCGTCAAGCCTACACACCTGGAAGCCCTTCAGGAAGAACTCCGCCGTACGCCGCACCGCCGTACGATCTCCCGTGTTGACGTACACGCCCATGGTGGTCAGCGCGTCCAGGCAGCGGTCGGGGTCGCGGTTGTACACGCCTGGGTTACGATGAGGTATGAGCAGTTCAGCCACACGCGTTCGTCAGTCTTGGCCCGCCTTGCCGTACACACTTTATCTGTATGCTCGAGCAGTGTGTTTTAGGCCACAATCTTCGCTTCACAGCCGTAATGATCAGAAAGCAGAAAGCCAAAGCGGGCCTGCCATGACCACTTGAAAAGGTGACATGGGGGTGCATTTCGCATACCTCCAGCCCGTGCTCCTCTCACCCTGGGTTCTCGCGCGCTCGCAACCCATTGCGTCACAGGTCCAGTCGTCTGCAGCATCCCGCTCACTGTTCATTGTCCTACGTAACCCGACACCCATGTCCCCAACGTCCGTACATCCCGCAGGCCGCTACGTTAGATCACCCTCGCAGTGTCTTGCCCTCCCACCCACACTGCGCACCCACCGTAGAACAGGTCCAGCAGGCCGCTCTTGACGTTGGGCGCCAGGCTGCCCATCATGCCGAAGTCGTAGTACACCAGGCGGCCGCCGGGCACACCCGCGTCAACCGCCACGTTGCCGGGGTGCTGATGGGTGGGGCGAAGGGCAGAGGAGGCAGGGGGCATTAGGGCAGAAAGCGCGCTGTGTGGTAGCGCGAGCCTTCGATGGCGGTGTATGTACTGGGCTGGACACGTTGCTGGGGTGCTTATGCATGGCGCGCAGATCGGAGGCAGCAAGGGGCATCACGATGACCCGGGGTAGAGGGAGGCTCAGAGCGGGCGAGATGAGCACACGCCGGGGCAGATCCGCACGGGCCGGGCGAGGCAAGTACACTTGGCGGCTGTGAAATACAGCCTGCCAACATTGACCCTTGGAGTCTAATGCAGCGCAGTAAAGAACGCCAGTCCCTTTTATGCCTCGGCCCGCGGTGCCTACCGGGTCCGCGTGGAAGAACCCGTGGCGCAGGATCTGCTGCAGGTACGACTCCACGCTCAGACGCGCCAGGCGCTTGCGGTCCAGGCCCAGCCGGTCGATGGTGGCCCCGTCGTTGATCTTGGTGCCTACGCGCAGTGCCGAAAGAGGGTATCATTTACACGGTCCTGCTTGCGCCTCATACATGCCAGCAAAGGTGCTGTCAGCTGATGAAGGCTGCCGACCAGCCGCCGACCATAGGGCTCAGGGCCATTACAAAGCGCTACGAGCCCTTCGCAACGCCCCTACCCCTGCCGGTCCCCCGTGCCCGCCCCACCTGGCACGTACTCCAGCGTGAGGATCTCCTGGCTGCTGTACTCCCAGTACACGGTGGGCACCTTGACCCAGTCCACACCCGCAAAGTTCTCACGGAAGCGGTCGGCGTTCTTGCCCTCCAGCCTGCGCAGCACACAGCAACAGCACGTTACCACACGTAGCGGATAGGCAGCTCTTGCTCGTAGACCGCGTCCTGGCTCCATGGCCTGTGGCCACCCTGCGTATCCGTGTCCAAGCCACCAGCCGTGACATTGCACTTTGACCCTAACCTTGGGCCAAACCATCCCATCTTCGCGCCGAAGGCCTCTGCCGGAAGCCACCATCTTGACGAGGCCCGCCTGATACGCCCCCTTATGTTCCTAGCCCCACGACAGCATCCCAGAACCCAGATCTACCCTTCCTGTCGGCCTCACCTGTAGTCGATCTCCTGGTACAGGATGCGGCTGCACTCGTCGTATATGGCCACCCAGTCGCGCGCCGCCCCGTCCGTCTTGGGGTCCACGCGCTGAAGCCACACCGCCAGAGCGCGGATGTTCTTCAGGTCTGGGGGACACAGGCACGGGGGCAAAGGCAGTAGTCTTGAATGCGGCATGTCGTATGTAACAATTGTACACGAGAACCGCCCCACCATCACGCGGGCGGGCTTCTGTGCGGGTGGCTTATGGGACATCGGATCACGGAGCCGGTCAGGTAGTGTTAGGAAGCCGGCGGGCATGGCTACACGGACGAGCGTGCGCGGACCTGTTTGCAGTGCAGATCTGCCTTTCTTGTGCTTCTGTCGTGCCATTGCTGTGTATCGCTGGCATTCGTGTGCCCCCTTTGGACTACCCCTCGCTCTGACAGGAAAGGCGCCTCCCACGCAAGCAACCCAACACGCACGCGCTTCCGCCCACTCGTAACCCGCCGTCCGCCCGACCCCCATCGACTCCCCACGCCCCGTCCCCCTTACCGATGTCGAACAGCTCCTTGAGCCCCGGCCGCTGCACCTTGACCACCACGCGCTGCCCGCCGCGCAGCCGGGCCAGGTACACCTGCGGCCAAAGGGCAAGGAAGTGCATTGTGTTGTCACAATGCTTGAGCATGGCTTTAGGACGCATTCGCCAACATCGCCTTCACCGATGGACGTGCTGATGTGAGTGTGCCAGCAGCGTTCCAGTCTCGTCCGACCCTACGCTCCTCCGCCCAGCATCAGCCCTCCCCAGGGCGGAAGGCTTGCGCAGTGCCAAACGTACTTGTGATGCCACAGGCCACTGTCAACCCGGTCGGTACGCCACGTGACCGTGCTGAGATGCGTACCACCGTTCCCACCGGTCTAAACCGCGCCAGTCGCCACCTCGGGGCACCATTGACTTGGCTGGCTGTCCTTCACAGGCGTCACACGCAAGCTTGTGACTACCTTCCCCTCAACACCGATGTAGCCTCCGCACCTGACCAGCAGCTGCTTTCCCGCCGTCTCTGGGCTGACACCACTCCGAGTTTACTACTTCTGACCACCGTTTACCACACAGAACCCGACCCAGGAAGCCCCGTAACCTGCCCCACCCAGCCACAGGCGCCTAGGGGTTAGCAATATAGAGTGTCTTCTGAAACACGGGCATTGCCTTACGCCTCATCGTCATTCCACCGCCGCCCACCCCTGCACCCCGCACCTGGCCCAGCGAGGCGGCCGCGATGGGCTCCTCGTCGATCTGCTCGAACACCTCGTCCACCTTCTTGCCCAGGCTGGCCTCCAGGATGCCGCGAGCGGCATCGCTGTCGAATGGCGGCACGTTGTCCTGTAACAGGAAAAGGAGGACTCAAGCGGCAGGAAGGCAGGCCATCCTCCAACCACGCCCACATATACCGACAGGGTAGGGACGTTGTTTACACCAACATATCTGAGCAACATGCGAGGATGCTGTCCGCCCGGGAGATCCCGGCGCAGCATCTCCCAGCTGAACCCAGGCGGCAGCAGCTACCTGCAGCTTCTCCAGCTCCTTGATGAACTCGGGGGACAGCACGTCCACGCGCGTGGAGAACTGCTGGCCGACCTTGATGAAGCTGCGCGGAAGAGGCAAAGAGCGTAAGAGTGTTAACGGGAAGAGGGCCGTGCTCAAGACGTGTTTGGGAACGCACGTGCCCGCTGTAACCCTCGCTTGCTACTGCCGTGCGGTGGTGTGCGTCCATCCACCCCGTACCGAGGCGCACCCCGTAACTCGACGCTGCCACAACCCGCGGGCATAGCAGGTGGCCGCCTGGTTTGGTTGATGCGCGTGCACGTGCGACCCGAATGGCAACCTTTGGCTACTGTTGATGGCTATGCTCGTGGGGAAGACTCTTTCCCCAACGCCGTGACGTATGCTTCTCTGCCCAAGACGCTACGGCCAGGCCCACGCTACGTGCCGTTGTGCCAGGTTTGCCCCCCTCCCTGTCAGCCTGTGGACCTGGAAACGCTTGTCACGCACCCATATGCCTCCAGCCAGTCTGACACAGGTCAACCCTTGCCTGGCCCCGCTCCCCATGCCAAGTGCATGTCCCTGCTGTCGGTACCCTGCACGGCTTTGCCTCTGCCCCGCGTGTCCCTGCTTGACCTGACCCCCTTCTCACGTTGGGCCCAGGCGCACCAGCCCCTCGCGCAGCCACACCGCCAGCTCCTTCTTGCGCGCCGAAACCGCCTCGGGGGTCATGCCGACCTTGCCGTACGTCCACTTCTGGCCCAGCAGGAAGTACCTCCAGGCAAACTGGAACGCAAAGCCCCAGATCTCCATGCTGCGCTGGAAGGTGCTGTAGCTCTTAAACTGGTTCCAGCGGCCGCCGGGGTTGGCGTACGGGGTGCCAGCTGCGGTAGTGGGCTTCTTGGCGCGCGTTGCGCTGTCAGCGACCGCGGCCGCGGTCTCCAGCTGACCGCCAACCTCCGGGTCGATGGCGTTGTCCAGGGACGCCGTGGACAGCGGGGAGATGGCCTTGGCCTGCGCAGCTGGTGCAGCGGAAGGAGTGGGAGCGGGAGTAGGGCTGGGGGAGGCGGGCACAGATGCGGGCGTAGAAGCGGCAGGGCTGGGGGTGGCCGCGGGGGTCGGGGAGGCCGGGGCCACGGCGACCGGCTTGCTAGGGAGGACCGGTGGTGGGCTGGGCAGGGCGACCTTGCCGTTCCCGTTGCCATTGCCGTTGCTGTGCGCGCCGTTTCCGTTGCCGTTCGTCGGCTTAGCGGCAACGGAGCTGGTGCCGTTGGCAATGGGGTTGCGTGCGTCGTAAACAATGTCGCCCTTGGCGAGCGCGCTGGGGTTGACAACAGTGGAATCGTCGAGGGGCTTGCCATTTTGCGGCTCCTTAGGCTTGGTCTCCAGGAGCTCCGTCGCTGCTGCCTGTTGTGCAGTGGTTGTTGTGGGGTCGCTGAGGTCGTTGCTCTTCCCTTCACAAGATGCGATGCTCCAACAAGGTTTTCCTGAACTTCAAAAGGCGATACCTCACCTCGCGCAGTTGAACCAGACGAGCGCGCTGCCCTGGAACCATTCGGCCTGGCGCTGCGGCGATGCATCGTCTCCTGAGAGAGCCAACACCGCCCGCAGGCACAGCAAGCCGCCCGCGGTGCGCCTGAAGCTGCATCTGTAACGCTGTGCTGATTTCTGCCCAGTTGGGTCTTTGCACGCAGGTTGTTACAGGGTGAGGCGCTGGCCAGGCAATAGCGCACAATTTCAAAGGCGCGTTGCACCTGCCAGGGTGCTAAGAGTAACTGACACGGTATCAGTGCCTGGAACCAGGCCCTTGCGATTGCCCATCCGTACGCGGAACGTCGGGGCTTATGCCAAGACCCCATGTCGTGCAAACGATATAGCCAGCAAATACAGCATAGCGAAGATCTTCTATGCCTTGCTTCGCTTGCTCAGGGAGAGCCTGCTTCCGGGCGGTCCTTGTGCGGTTGCGCCGGGGCGCTTCACACTCCCCCCTGCAGGCGCGATTTGGCCAGCAGGAGCCACGTGTCTGTTCACACTGCTCGGATCTTGTAGATTCTGCAACACCGGAGCCTCGGCGGACCCTGCATGCGCTGGGCCGGCTGTCGCCTCTGCTCCGCATGGCGCGCTGGGCGCGATAGGCCGCTCTGAGGTCGCTTGAGTTTCACACGAGCCTGCCTTGCTACCTGCGCCCAGTCCGGGTGCCGCCTCTGCGCCAATTGGCTGGCTTGTCGCCGTTGGGAGTCTCCCAGCCGGGCCCAACTCCAGCGGCTGGTTGTCCTCGGAGGACGCGGCCATTGCTGCTGCACTGCCTTGCTGCGTGTTGCTTGCGGGCGCCCTCCCTGGCACCGCGCACCGCCGTGTCAGCTCTGCTGCCCTCGACAGGAACAGCTGCTTGTTGGACAGGTACTCCCTTGCCTGCAAACAACAGCACGCGCCGCACGAGCATTGGCCTGAGCAAACTACATGCGCCGTGTTCACTCCACGACAGTGGAAACAACCCAAAGAACCTTGCTGGTCCTCACAACGGAGCTCCCCTGGCTCCCCATGCGCACACAGTGGCAGAATGCTGGCCCAGGGGAGCTCCCCTAGGTATTTTTTTTTTCTGTGGAAAGGTATGCCCATCTTGGTCCTTTACTTGCGGCATTGACGTGCGGCTGTCTCATCCACAAATCCCAGTGTCGCTGTGTACATGCGTGCTAACACCTACCGCATCGGCGTCCAGGGGGTCGTTGGGGTTGGGCTCCGACAGTAGCAGCTGGATGCTCAACAGCACCGTCCTGAGGCTGCTGGCTGGGCTCCAGGATCCCTGAAGGCAAGTAGGTCCACAGGGCAGCACGGCAAGTAAGAGCTTGGCGCTTCTGATGCATTATGGAGCATCCAGGACGCAAATGCAATTGTACTAAAGACGTACACCTGTATGCAAGGTGTCCTCGCCACTTATCGTTGACATGGGGATTGGTGCGTTTTTGGGTGTACACAGCGTATATGGGGGTCTGGATACGCGTACATGCGGTGGACACGTGTCGCCCTGTGTGGGGGGTGAGCGACACCCTTGCCCGAATACCTCCAAGTCGCCGCAGGCCCCGTGGATAGCAACACAAGTGTCGCCACGTGCATAAGCGCATGACACACCGGCATCGATCCCAAACGCTCAGCAGCACGGACCTGGCAAGCTTTAGTGCGTAGACCTCATGTGCAGCATGCATACGCGTGCAGCAGGAAGGCTAACGGGCGACTGCTGCGAGCCGCTTTCTGGCCCAGTACCGCAGTCTCAGCTCCCAGCCTCCCAGGGCTCCCACCTTCGGTGGCAGGTTGAGGACATCCAAGCAGATGTTGCCGTCGTGTGAGATGTTGGGGTGGTAGATCTGCACATGTTGGAGCAGAGCGGCAACCAGCTCGGGTCAGGAGAAGTGGAGTTTGCCGCGAGGATGCCAGATTGATGACGCTGCTGGTTGCCTCATCACCCCCGTCGCCCTCCTCGCTGTCCGCTGTGATGAAAGTCGATGACGCCTCTCGACACACTGAGCCCACCAGCAGCACTGCAGCGGTAGGGGCATGCCACCTAAGAGGCGCCGACGTCGACTGGCCATGCGTGCCTTCCGTGCTGACGCTACTGGTGTGTGGGTGACGGCCGTTGGCAGCCGCTGCGCCCGGCCCTGGTCGGGGCCCGCCAGCGGGCGCTTTGCCCTGCTGCGTCCACGGCCCGCTGACGCACACCCCCATAGGTTTTCCTTTCACTCGGCCTGTACAGGACGCCATCGTTTCGCTAAAGCAACCTGATGCAGCACTGGAAAGCTTCCAGACTCCCGTGTCCTGCGGGCATTAATGATAACTCCACGTACCTTTGTCCGGAACTTGACGTTGGGGGGCTCCAAGGGGTACCTGCATGTGCACCGCAGTGCCAGTCAGCCTTTCCCGCTGTCGATACGCTCAAGCCCGATGGATGTGCTCTCATGATGGTAACGGGTCCTTTGATTGTAGGTCCACCTTGAGGGGAACGTGACCACAAGGTCGAAGACTCCGCCGGCGTAGGGTGTATCGTCAGGCCCCAGCAGCTGCGCGTCCAAGACGTCCAGTACGTCGCTCCTCTGTGGACACGCCGATATGCCATGCGGTGGTTGCTGCATTACGTCTCTCACATCCCTAGCCATCCTGTTGCTTCTCCCGGCAAATGCCGAAGCCATGCTGCCGAGACCGGGACAACCCGTCGGCAAGCGCAGCTGTGTATAAGCTATCAATGGTCCGGGAACGGCCTCTTCCTGCCGACCGGGGGACCACGTTTGAGAGCAATCCTGTGGCTGTCGCGGTTCTTGTTCGTTTCTTTGTGCCGTACGCAGCCCACTCATCGGCCGAGCTGTGTAGACGCGTAACAGTCAACCGATTGTTACCCAATGGACCAGCTATGGCCGCATTACTTGTGACAGGGCAATCAGTTCAGGGCAGACTAGGTACTCTGTTGTCCTTCTTAGAGTGCCCCTAGTGCCCACATTGTTGCTATGAAACCATGAGTCTGCTCCTTTGAGCCACTTTGCTGGTGGCGATGTCCTCCTGGGGTAAGCCTCTCAGTCAAGCGCTCCTCGTTCCTCCTTCGTCTGAGCTGCCCCAGAACGCTTTGGCACTTTTACCCTTCGTTCCGCTGATTCAATTGCATATATAATGTAGCGCTACTCCTCTGTGCTACGTATGCGCCCACGGTCTTGTAGCATGCATCCCATGGCCCATCCACTGCCGGTGAACCCATGACCCACTCCCAATGACTGCAGCGGAGAAAAAGAATAGTGGAGTTGCCTATGGGTTTTCAACAACCCAGGATGGCTCCTCCAATCGCGGTGGGAGCAGCAGTACCATGGCAGGAGCTGGGTCCGGTGCGGTTCCGTCGCCACCCGCGCAGCCCCGCAAGGGTTCAAACAGCCGCCCCGTGTTGAGCGCGAGGTCCACCTCATCTGCCAATGGCGTCACGCCCGGCAATGGGCCGCTCGTGGCCTCAGTGCTGGGCAACTACGTGAACGGCTACCATAACCGGACAGTGTCCCCAGCGCCGCAGCGGGTCTTGTCCTCACCCCAGCATGCAGCAGCTACCCAACGGAGCGCTTCAGCATCGCTGCAACGAGCTTCATCTGGGAGACGTGAGGCTGGGGCGGGAAGCTGGGACGAGCAGCGGAGTGGCAGGGGGGCAGCTCACTCTGATTGCCTGTGTCCCCTGCCAGCGCATTGAGACACGCACACTGGAGGAGCCGCTTCCTATTGCATCTAACGGCATGCAACCACATATTTTTTGCTTGCAGACCGGAGCGCCACAAGCAGTCAGGGTCTCCAGTCCAAGCCCCTGTTCGTGGCATATGGGATGCAGTACTCGAACCATGCAGCCGGCCGGGTTACGGCAGGGTCTGGGCCATCGAGCATGGGACTCGGCGCACGAGGTTCCGTCTCGATGAGCCCTTACCGCACCCGCCCCGCGTCTTCTACAGCGCTGTCAACTGGTGGAGCTGGGCTAGGGGCTACCTCGGCGGCAGCTGCAGCGGCCGCAGCAGCTACGGCGGCAAACGGGCGTCCAAGCAGTTCCCAACTGCCAACGCGCCAGTCGGGTGGGTAGTGGGACGTGGTGCGAGACGCCTTGTCACGAGGTCTCTCCCGATATTGCTCTCGTGTGTCCGTGAGCTGGAGGTTGGCTCAACGGCAGGTGCTGACGCAGTGGCCCTGCCTGCAGGTGATAACTGGTTCGGGAACACCAAGTTGTCGGTCACGCTGCCAGGAGGAAGCAACGAGGTAAGTCCTTTCTGTGTGATTGTCTGTCACATAGCTGTTTCATCCAAAGCTAAAATTGTGAGTAATGGCCACTGCAGATCAGTACTCCATGGCCCAGTTGCACGGTACGGGCGCTGTGCAGTGCCCGTCCCTTGCTCACGCTAACCTGCCTCCCGCCTCACTTGTGTTATGCGTCCGCTGTTTCAGGGTATGCGTCCTGTGCACGACTTGGGGCAGCTGCTGTCCGTGTTCTCGCCCACGTCGCCCGGCAGCGGGGGCGGGGCTGTGCCTATGGGTTCCAAAGCCGCTTCCAGCTTCCGTGCCAGCAAGTACATGGGCGGTGGGCCGGGGATGGGGCCTGGCATGGGGAATTACAAGGAGGCCTGGGGCAGCGGCGGCGGCGCGGCGCAGGACGGTGGCGTTCCCATGGGCGCGTCTGGCGGTGGCGCTGGGAGCAGTGGGGGGGCCATGGGGCAGCGGCCAATGAGTGCCGCCAGTAACGCACACGCGGTGGCTCCGAAGCCCAGCCTCATGTCGTACATGGGCGCAGACGGGCGGGCCATGCATGGCCAGGCCCAAGTGCACCAGAGCGCGAACCTGAGCCTGATGCGCCTGCAACAGCAACAGCAGCAATTGCAGCAGCAGCACGCAGGCGCGTACGGAAGCAACGGCGGCGCCAGTGTGCCCGTGCCGCAACATGGGTCCACCATGTCCGCGGCTGCAACACAGCTCGCCAATCCGGGCGCTCAGCATATGCACACCACGACTCTCACCTTCCAGGCCGGGGCCCACGGCAGCAGCTCGGGTGGAGCACCGGGCCACAATCCTCTGCGCGTGAGCATGACCCTGGGTTCGGGGGCATCCCCTGTTACCAGCCCCAAGGAGTTCCACGGGGCCTCGCCGCACTCGGCCTCCTCGCCTCACGGGGCCCACGGGCACGGCCCGCCCATGCGGCCGTGGGACACCCCAGCCGGTGCCTACCAGCACCAGATGGGACACTCATCGACCCATGGGTCCGTCACGCCTGGGAGATCCGGCGTAGCCAGCGTGGCCTCCAGCCAGCAGCACATTACCATGGCTGCACTGGTCGCCCAGGGCGGATTACGGGAGCAGCACGACTCGCCTGTGGGTGCACCGGGCGGTCCTGCGTCGGCTGGCGCCCCCTACAACACGCCCTTTGCGGCCAGCCACGCCCCTTACGCTCACGCAGCGGCCATGCCGATGCCTACACCGGCGGCCGTGTCTCAGGCGCTGCATTCCCCGCACCTCCACGCCCAGACTGCGCCAGCCTCGCTCGCCTTTGCTTCCGCTATGGCCGCCGCTGCTTCTGCCGTACTGAACGGCACCCACCAGCCTGCCGCCGCCCAGCAGCAGCAGCAGCAGCAGCACCCGTCTGTGCCCACCGCCGCTGGCCCCGTCCCGCAGCCGCAACACGCAGCCCTCCCACCCGCGCCCCACAGCGCACCATTACACAACGCCCCCGCCCCTGGGTCTGTCTCCAAAGCAGTCCGGGAAGCGTTGCTCTTAGGCGCCACGTCCTCAGGAGGCATCCCCAGCCCCACATCCTCGTCCTCCTTTCAAGCTAACGGACCCACGTCCTCGGCACCCACCAGCAGCTCTGCCACCGCACCAGGCGGGATCGTGGGCCCCAGCGGCGGCCTCAACCTCAACCTGCGTGCCTCCTCGGTGCTCGCCAACGCGCCCCATCCCGTGGGTCTGCCTCCGCCTTCGCCCATGAAGGCTGCGCCCCCGCCCCCTGGGGGCGCGCCGCCGCCGCGCACCTTCATGCGCTCCAGCTCCTCCCGCTCGTCCAATGGCTCCGGAACCACCGACCAGCTGCCGTACTACAACTCCGGCGCGGGTGCCATCAGCTCCGCCCGGCCTGCAGCTGGGGAAGATAAGGACCGCGAGGGGGCCAGCGCGGAGAACTCGAGCAGCGTGCCCAGCAGCCAGCAACAGCAGCAGACCCCAACCAGAAGCGCCCCCAACTCGCAGACGAGCCACCAACCGGGGCCCTCCGGCCACAGCTACAGCGCCGTCAGCAGCGCGCTGGCCGCCGCCGCGGCCTCGGATGCCGCCGGCACCGCTCCCGCCAGCCCCGCCGCAGCCGCATACGGCCACGGCTCCTCCACACCCACGCACCGCGACGTGCTGCTGCACAACGCACACGTGTCTTGGGGCGCCACGGCAGCGGCGGCAGCTCAGGGCTCCGCCCCCGGCACGCCGACGCGGCCGTACGGCACTGGCCCCCACTCAGACCTGGCGGCCCGGCGCGCGAGCACAGGTAGCAACCTGGCTTTCCTGGACAGCGTCAACAGCGGTGCAGGGGGCGTGCCAGGGACACCGCCTGTGCCCGGGTCGCCCTTTTCGCGCGGTGCGGACAGCCACTCGCGCATGCTGGTGGAGCACGGCACGCTGACCTGCATCCGGCCAAGCACCGTCCCCAGCAACTTCGCCGCTGATTCGCAGCCCGACCTGTCCACCTTCGCGGACGTGCTGATGGTGTCACCGTCGAGGGGCAGCGGCAGCGAGCCCATGCACCCCAGCGGGGGCAGCATGACGGGGGGCGGCGGCAGCGGCAGCGTGACAGTCACCGGCATGGCGCCGCCGTCGCCGGCACGGGGGATGGCCGGCGCAGCGGGAGGCAGCGGGGCTGGCTTGGCGACCTACCCAGGGCCGAGCTGGAACCCGTCATCGTGGAGGCGGTCTGTGGATGGTTTTGACCTGCCGCAGCAGCAGCAGGGCGCCTCCGGTGCGTCGGTTGGGTCGGGCAGCGGCGCGGGGGCTGGGACCGGGGCAGCTGCAGCGCCGAGCGGGTCCTCGCAGCAGCAGCACCAGCCGTCCAGCGGATGGAGTGCTGCACGGGAACAAGGGGAGCAGCGGGAGCGAGGGCGGGAACGCGACAGGGAAAGAGAGCGGGAACGGGAGAGGGAGAGGGAACGGGACTCCACACCGACCCGGACGTACCCGCACTCCTCCTCCTCGTCGGCCTCCGCTGCAGCAGCGTCAGCAGCGGCGTCTGCAGCCGCGTCCGCGGCCGCAGGGGCCGCTGCTGCAGCATCCGCGGCGGCATCTGCAGCTGCTGTGCGTTCGGACGCTGCGGCCACGGCTGCATCCGCATCCGCGCCTGGGCAGGGCCCATCGTCTTCTGCATCCCCAGCGTCCACCCCTTCGCCTCATCCCGTCGCGCCAACTCCCGTCACGCAGCCCGCCATCAGCATGGCAGCCCTGCAGCAGGCGGCACTCGCTAGCCGCGGCGGCAGCGGGCACGGCAGCAACGCCTCCTCCCGAGCAGGCAGCGTCGTGGGCGGCTCCGATAGCGGCCATGCCGTGCCCCTTCCCTCGGACCAGCCGCTGCGCCCCCGCTCCCCCTACACCACAACCCACGCCTCCTCAGGCACAACGTCCACCTCCGCACCCGCCCATGCTGCGACAGCAAATGCAGCAACGTCAGGGGCTGGAGCGGCAACGGGGACGTGCTCCTCCTCCGCCGCCACCGCCAGCGGCGCCAGCAGCGGCACCGCCAGCACTAGCTCCTCAACCGCCACCACCACCACCTCCACATCCAGCGAGAAAACCACCGCCACCACCCCCACCACCACCACACAACCCACCACCGCCAGCGCCGCTGCACCCACTGCCTCCGCAGCAGCAGCGGCTACCACCACCTCCACATCCTTGTCCTCCTCCGCAGCAGCTGCAGCAGCGGTGGCGGCGGTGCTGGGGTCGCAGCAGGCAGGGGCGGGGTCCAACACTGCGCGCAGTGGCAGCAGCACCAGCCGCGCGGTGGCGCCCTCCTCGTCCTCCTCCTCGCGCTTCAACCCCGCCTCGGTGCTGGGCGGCGACCCCGACCCCAACTACCTGGGCCTGCTGCCGGGCTACAGCGTGGGCAAGGTCATTGGGGAGGGAGGCTTCTGCCAGGTGCGGGGGTAGTCCCGTGCCTTGCGCTGCTGGTCACAGCTAGCGCTCTTCATCACAAACCCTGTGTGCTGGTACTAGGTGTGCTGTTCTTTCGTGTTGTTAGTGGGAACGAAGGAGTGGGCCAACGACGGCGGCGGTGTGGGCGAACCAGGTCAAGCACTGCTGTCGGCTTGCCCTTAGTGCCGCTGTGTGCCCACGTGTGATCCAGTGTTACACTGTGGGCGAGAGCCAGGGGTCCATAGCCGGACCGAGACACAGCGACGGCCTCTAGGGCCAAAGGCACGTGTGTCGCGCTGTGTTTGCGTGTGTGCAGGTGCGCCTGGCGGTGCACCACCTGAGTCAACGCAAGGTGGCGGTCAAGGTGATCGACAAGGCCAAGCTGACGGACCCCAACGAGGCCAAGCGCATGCAGCGCGAGATCCGCGTCATGAAGCACCTCAGCCACCAGGTGGGAGGCCTGCAGCGCTGCTGCATCGCGCAACATCTTATAGCTTCTCCGCCGCTGCACTTCACAGTTTGCACCCGTGTGCCCTGGCGTTTCACTTGCTTGGCGCTTTGCCGCTTTCTTTACTAAACTGTTGACCTGTCCTCCCTCGCGGCCGCAGTGCGTGATCAAGCTGTTCGAGGTGATCGACTCCCCCAAAAACCTGTTCCTGGTCATGGAGCATGCGCCCAGCGGCAGTCTGCTGGACTACGTGCGCGCGCGCAAGCGGCTGTCGGAGGCGGACGCGTGCGTGTTCTTCCAACAGGTGAGCACAACACGAAGTTACACGGGGTTGCTGTGTTGGCGTTTGCCGGGCGAGCGCTGCTGACGGGGAACGATGTACGAGGCGTGTTTCCTTGGCGACTACGGTCTCTCATGCTTGGCAATGAGCTTACTCCGCGCGCCACCCTGGCCCCAGATCGTTGCCTCCCTGGAGTACTGCCACGCGCGGGAGGTGGTGCACCGCGACATCAAGCTGGTGAGGGCAGGGGCCCGTTAGCCCACACGGGGAGGGGGACTCGTTTGTGCCGGGGGCCCCTCGTCTACTACCCTCTGGACTGCATGCGTTGACTGCACTGGTAACAGGGGAATGACAGTACACAGGAGTCCAATGAAGGCACAATGTCACAGCTGGCGTGCACACGCCCCGTCCGAACAGCAAACGGTACTCCGCCGCAACCCCACAACCCCACAACACCATGTCCGGACCCACGCACAGGAGAACATCCTTCTGGACGCGGAGCAGCGCATGAAGCTGATCGACTTCGGGCTGTCCGCGTTCTTCGTGCCCGGCAAGCGCCTGCGCGTGCACTGCGGCTCGCCCTCCTACGCGGCACCCGAGATCGTGGCGCGCAAGGCGTACGAGGGCCCGCCCGTGGACGTGTGGAGCCTGGGCGTGGTGCTGTTTGCCATGGTGGCGGGTTACCTGCCCTTCCACGCCAGCGGGGGCAACAAGCAGGTGCGCAGTAGCTGAAGCGACGCTGTGGGCCGCCGGAGGGGGAATGACGGCGCCGGGGCGGTGGCTGGCTGGTTTGCTGGCGCCACACCGTGTGCATGTTCGTGACACCAGCCGACAGCCAACGTGCGGGCTGGTGTGTGGCAGCCTTGCAGCTTGCGTGGTTGTATCAACACCTTCCCCACGTCCACTCTGCTCTTGTGCGCAGGAGCTGTGCAACAAGATCATGGCGGGCCAGTACACGGCGCCCGAGTGGCTGTCGCCCGCTATGAAGGACCTGCTAGCACGCATGCTCACCACCGACCCAGACAAGCGCATCACCTTCCAGCAGGTAGGCCGCACCGCTGCCGTGCTGCACACCCAGGTCCTGCTCCCACCAGCACCCCTGCACTCTGCTGCGACAACTTCCACGTTAGCAATACAAGGCTAGTAGCGCACAGCGGCTGCTTGGCTACGCCCTTGGCTGGCACGCGTTCAGGAGGTCGCCACACCTAACCCCCACCCACCTGCGACCTCGCAGGTGTGGCAGCACAGCTGGGTGCGCAACGGCCCGCAGTGGCACGAGCGCGGCGTCAACGTGTACGCGCTGGTGGCCGACCCCAACTCGCCAGGGGGCGTGCGCGGGGATGAGCAGGTGCGCAGCGCTGGCATTGGGTTCGCGCGGGGCAGGAAGCCTTTGGGTTGCAGTCTTGGGTTACTGGGCGGTAGCGGTTGGCGTAACGCTGTAGGTCCGGCACTGCCGCGGATGTCAGGTCAGATGCATGAGGCGTGCGTGGCGCATGGGCGCCGTGCATAAACACTACGGGACGTATTTGCATGGCCCTGAAGTTTAACGGCCATCCTGCTCCGTCCCGTACTGTGGTGTTCCCGGTTATGTCCAGGTGCTGGCGGAGCTGGAGGCGGCCGGGTACGCGCGCGCCAGCGTGCTGCAGCACCTGGGTTCAGGGGAGACCAGCCACCTCACCGCCTCGTACTTCCTGCTGTGCGAGGGCAAGGCGGAGGCCATGCGCCGCCTGCGCAGCTCGGGGAGCAGCAGCAGCAGCCGCGGCTCCTCGACCCGCTCCGCGCCGGCCTCTGTGGCGGGGCAGGGACAGGGGATTTCCTCTGCGGCTGCTGCGGTGGCGGCGTCTCCGCATGCGTCGTCCAAGTCTAGGCAGCTGGCGGTGGGGGAGAGCCCCATTCGGGGAGCGTCGCCTGCGGGAGGAGGGCATCAGGTGGGGAGCGGCAGGCCTGGCACGGCGGCGGGGACGGGCACGGGGTCAGGGGCTGGCGGGGGAAGCTTCTCGCGGGGGCATCGGCCGCAGCCTGGGGAAGAGGGCGGGGGTGCGCCGATGTTCATCGGAGCAGCGGGGCGCACGGCCGTTGCTGTGTGAGGTGGAATGTGTGGGTCTTGGCCTGCGGCGTCGTGAGCTGAGCGTGTGATTGGTCCGGTGTGGGGCTTGTGGGAAGGAGCGTGGAGTGACGGGTGTGGGGGATGGGTGCGTTGCATGCGGGGCGTTTCGCGGGATGTGGGTGTTGAGCGTGGGGATATTGCTTCAGAGCGTGTGTATTATGGGGCGCGGCGTCGCCCATGGACTGGCCTGGCCGAGCAGGTCAGGGTCGCGACGACTTGGACTGGTGTTTCTGGCACCGCAGACTAAACATGACTGCGGGATGGTAGCGGCCGCGCCCCCTGCATGTCGGCATTATGCGTGCCTTTGCCCTGGCTAGCTGCTCATAAGCCAAGGGCCGACAGTCATTGCACTGCGCTTTTCTTACGAGGCCGTGTCCGTGAGGCACATGCTAGCCCATGGCCCACAACACTGTGTCTGTTGCATTTGTGCGGCGCAAGATGCATGCGTGCGATTGGCATGTGGCTGTGAGCTGCTGGTATGCGGAGGTTGCCGTGAAGTAGAAGCCGCGTTGCAACACACGTGTGCTTTGGCAAGACCGCTTCCGTTGCAACCGCATTTTGGTTACGGCCGCTGAGCTCGAGCGGTTGCGTTGCGATGCCAACCTGGTTGCAATGACGCGCATGATAAGAGTCGTAACAGGACCTGCTTGGACGGTGTTGCGTGACTCCAGGTGCCGTCCTCTGGTGCAGAGGATGGGGTATGCATTGTGTACAAGTCGACTAACGGTGACTGACGCGCTTGCTTGAGACGTTGCAGACGTGGCACACGTGACAGTCGGTGCAAACGACGGCGTTTGAACCTTGTGCCCATTGGGGCCTCCGCACGACTACAGTAACCGTCTTGCCAACCGCTGGCAAAATGACGCAATGCCATTGACAGTGTGCATCCAGTGTGCCTGAAGCAAGGGAGCTTCCCTTATGCCTGGGCCCCAGAAGTCTTGGCACTCAGTCCCCTCGCCTTGTGCGCGCGTGCCGGCTAGCCGCCAAGGGGGCCCCCTGTAACGAATGGAGGCGCAACCTAATCAAATGGTCCAGTCTGGTACTGTACCTCCGGTCTTATCAGGTCCCTCGTCCCTGGTGGGTTGGGCCGCATACGAAAATGTGGTACCGGTACTGTGTAGCGGACAGTATTGGAAGAGAGGTACGGGTACTTGCACACGCTTGGGTAGGTAGACTGTATTGGGGCGCATAGGGAGCCGTAGTGCTACCAGTAAGGGCGAAGGTCCGCCGTGCTATGGCACTTGCTGAGCAGTGCATGGGGACGGTGCGTGCTATGGCACGTGCTGCGCAGTGCAAGGATCGGAGGCGCGGACTGCCGTGCTTGATCGGCATCGTTGGCCTCGGGCAGCCATGAACGTGCAGGTGGGAGGCTGGGATCCGGAATATGTTGTAAATTCGTTGTATGGTACGGGTAGTGTTACAAAATGCAGCCAGCTAGCTCCTAGCCTCCTCCACTGCCCCAGGACGGCAGAGGGGAAATCAAACGGCAAAACCACATTACTCGGGACAAATGACACAAAGAGCCGTGTGGCGTTGCAAGGCGCGCTGTACCGGGGTAACAGTGGGTATTCATCCCTTTGATGTCCATGCCAAGTACAGTGCTGGACCAGGCTTGACTCTTTGACGACCAGTATGGTTCGACAGCCCTGTATATGGAGGGGCCGGCGGGTGGGCCGCCCTGATACATCTCGCTATCACCAGAAAGTGCAGAAAGACCAAGCTATGCCTCGCACAAAGGAGCCGCGCACATTGACCGCTTCGTTGTTTGTAGCTCTCTCCCTACTGGTCGTACGCGCTGATCTCCTCGTCGTCCAGGCAGCTGCTGCCCACACGCCACGCGCCCACCAGCCCCAGACGGGAGCTGGGCCGGCCCGTCAGCAGCCCAGAGTGGCACCGGTTCCCGCCCACACCACCGCCCACGGCCCCAGCAGCCCGCCGCCCCCTCCTTCCCACACGCGGCCCCGGGCCCGCCTGCGCCGCCCCACCCGCCGCCATCAGCCTCCTGCTGGCCCCCCTCAGCAGCACACCACTGCCCATTGTCCCAAGCGCCCCGGCCCCGCCGCTGCCGGCGCCCAGCAGCATCCCACTGCCCGCGCTGGCCAGGCGGTGCAGCGTGTGGCCCGCAGCAGCCACCAAGCTGGGGAGCACGGCGCCTTGCTCCTGTCTCGGGCTCTGCTGCTGTGCCGCCACCCACTCCGCCACGGCCGCGTCCCCGCACCGCTCCGCCGCCTCCGCCGCCGCCTCCCAGTCCACGGGGCAGCCCTCCGCCAGCAGCCACTGCAGCACAGCCAGCGGGCAGCCGGCGCCCGGGCCGCCACCGCCCGAGGGCCCCACAGCGCGCGCAAAGGTGTCTCCCGTGGGGTCCCAGGGGCAGCCCAGGCGGCGCAGCGCGGCCATGGTGCCCACGTCGCCGTTCCAGCCAGCGTACAGGTAGGGGCCGCCGTCGGACTGGGGAGCGGCAATAAGCAGGACAAAACAGCGTTATGTGTACCGAACTTGTACCTGTCACGTACAGGCTCAAGAGTCTGTAAGGCACGGCCATGTGACGCAGACCTGGCAAGGTGCATCATGCCCTTCTGACACACTCGCCACGCTCGCCCTCCCCCTTACCGGCATGTCGCACCCGTGGTCCGCCAGCCACTGCAGCATCTCGCCGCTCCCCGCGTGCGCCGCCCCCAGCCACGCCTCCGCGTCCATGGCGCAGCCGCGACCCGCCAGCCACTCCGCCAGCGCCACGCTGCCGCCCTCTGCGGCTGCACGGAACAGCTCGCAGCCCAGGCCGTCGCACTGCGGGGCCACCTGCAGGCCGAGCGTCTCCACCAACCACTGCACAATGTCCACGTGGCCCCCCTCCGCCGCTGCGCGCACGGCGTACGGCGGCACAGGGCAGCCCCGTGCGCGCAGCTCGCGCAGCACGGGCAGGTTGCCGGAGGCGGCGGCGCGAGCGGCGGTGCGTGCGTCCGCCTGCCAGCCGCGCTGTAGCAGGAAGCGCAGGGCGTCCACCGTGCCGCCCGCAGCCACCCAGTGCAGGGGGTTGGCGCTGGAGCCGAAGCTCCAGCCGGCCGTGGTGTCACTGCTGGCTCCATCCTTGTCCTGCGGCTCCAGCCGCACCCCTGCCCGCGCCATCCACTCCAAGCGCTCGGCGGCGTCCGGCAGCACCACGACTGTACGGCAGGCGGCGGCGGCGGCGGGGAAGGCGGCGGCACCCAGCAGCCACTGCACCTTGGCGCGCCAGTCTGGCGTGGGGCTGGCTGAGGCAGCCGCCACCACCTCTTGTCGGTCGGCGGCAGGGTCGAAGGTGTGCCGCTGCTTCCCTTCCTCGCCCCAGGTAGCGTGCAGATCCTGCAGCAGGCCCAGCTCGCAGCCGTGCGCCGCCCCCGCCAGCAGCGCCCAACCGTCCACCGGGTAGCGCCGCGCGTCGAAGGCGTGCAGCTCCAGCAGCCGCCGCAGCAGGTGCACGTGGCCGTTGCGGGCAGCGGCGGCGGGCGCGTGCTCGCTCCAGGGGCAGCCGGCGTCCAGCAGCCAGTCCACAGCCTCACCGCAGCTGGCGGCGGCCGCCCAGTCCAGCGCGCTGGCGCCGGCGGCCTGTGGCCGGGCGGGGTCGGCCCAGGGGCAGCCCTGGGACCGCAGCCAGGCGCAGCTGTCCAGGCGCCCGGCAGCGGCGGCGGCGGCCAGCGTGTGCGCGGAGGGCGGCGTGCCTACGCGTGCGGCCAGCAGCTGCAGGCTGGGCAGGCAGGCGGTGGCGGCGGTGAGGCACAGCAGGTGCCGCCGCTGCTCCAGGGTCAGGCCCAGGGTGGAGTCGGTGCGGCCCCAGTGCGCGGCAAAGGCTGCGGGTAGGGGGGTAACCGCAAAGCGGCAAAGTGGGTAGGGGGTGGGGCAGGGAGAGGCAGGTATTGTTGGACAGGGTGTACCCTGGGGCCCGCATGCAGCAAACGAGTGGGTTGTGCAATATGGTGCGACACGGTCGGCGCAGGTCTGCCTCGGCACCCCGCCTTCCGACCCACACCAGCACCCACCACGTCGCGGCACGGGGCAGGCCATATAAACGGTCTCGTGCTGGTGGCGTGGAATGGCGTCCTCCGCCTCAGCTGCACTCTTGGTCACGATCCTGAAGGTACTGCCCACGTGCTCCCCTGCCAGCAGCCCGGCCACGTGATGGGCCACGGGGGTGGGCAGCGGCTGCCAGCGCGGGTCGGGCAGCTGCCCCGACAGCGAGGCCCGCAGGCCCGACACGGCCGCGCTGCAGCTGCCCAGGAGGCTGGACACTCGGGATAAGGCACCGGAGGGCGGGCGGGCCAGGGGGGCGGACGGAGCCCGGCTGAGGTGGCCCGCGAAGGGGGACTGCATGGGCGCGGCCTTGGGCGCGATGACGTCGGCGGTAGACATGGTCTTGTTGAAGTATCGGCTCTCAGCTCAAATACGTCAATGGTAGACTTCGTTGAATTCGAGTGACACCTACTGACAGTCTGCGGTTGATTGCAAAGTAAGGTCTGAGGAGTGAGGACTGCCTGTACACCGACAGCCAACAAACCTAGGATACTGAGAAGCCGGATGTTGACATTGCAGGTACTTCTTTCGGCCATTTATGCTGGGCCAGGTTTCAGGCGGATTGCAGTTGGCCGGACAGCGGTTGGGGTTCGACAGCGAGCTGTTCCGTTTTGTTGCTCTCGCAAGCGAGGCAGGAGTGTGGATGTCGGTCAAGTACTCGACTTATGTTTGGTTTTGTTTCGCCCTTTTACCAACAGAATGGCAGTAAGGTCGCTGTTCAGGGTTCGGGAACGGGGAAGGCACCTGAGGAAGGCAGGTGGGGACGGTGAGTTCGTCCTGGCGAGGGAGAGCCCTCGTACGGCTTGCGACGTCACAATTGCAACCGGCATACGCACATACCCCAGGGGTCCGGCCGGGGGTCCACACTACTGGTCTTGTATCATTGTATGCATGGGCCGCACACCCAAATTTCACAGGTCCTGGGGCCCTGACGTGCTGCTCGCATTCCCCCGTCGTTGTCAAGCAATCGGATTGCAGACGCCAGTACGTACGACGAGGTACGACGCGGTAAGGCACGGCACAACGTTTATCTCCAATAGGCAGGATAGCACGTCCAGCCGACAGCATTGGGAAATGAGGACCGCCAGATTGGCCACGCCTGGCTGATGCGCATGCAACCAACAAGGCCAAGCTCAGCCAAGGCTAAGAGCAGCCGCCACGTGGACGTACGGCGCGGTGTACGTCCAGCTACCCAAGCATGCTTGCACAACAGCAGCCGCAGAGCGGTCTCTTACCATCCACACCAGTCAGAAAGAAAAACTTGCGCCGCAGACTCGCAGCGTGCGCAAACTCTTACCCACCATGCATCCGCACGCACCACGGCTTGCTACCCCACCAGCTCCTAGCACCTGGCCGACCTGCACCCTGCCCATAGCGCCACGACGGAACAGCAGTGTCCTCACGACACAACAATGTCCTGACGTCCCAATCTACATAGTGCCCATCCATAGGTTGCACATGTTCCAGGGCGCCCCAGCTACGAAACCTGATCAATCAAGCTCTCCGCTTACCCATGCGCGCCCGCACCCACGCGTCCGCCGCCTGCTCAACTTTGTGGTCGCGCTCCGCGATGCGCTGGGGCAGCTCGTTGACGTCGGAGTTGGGGTACAGCACCGTGTACAGGGCGTACATCAACTGCAGAGGCAATGCAGGGATCAGCCAGCGGGCGAACGTTGCTGGTAAGAGGCATCAGAGGACGCTGCAGCGGCAAGGCAGTACGTAGCTTGCTTTGTGCGGTTCCGAAGGGGAGCAGGGGGAGCATGCGTTTGGAATGTGGGTTTGTGTGGGTAAGCAAGGTTGTATACCGTACCACGGCCATGTGGGTGGCGTGACGGAGTGGGTTTTTTCGTGGTGGGCAGCATGCAGGGGAGAGTCACGGCCACCGGCAAGGAAAAGGGACTGAGGTGGCTCAGGTCCGTGCATGTGGAAGTGGGCACCAGCTCCTAGTAGAGTGGGAATCAGGGGCCAGCATATCGAAGGTGAGGTGGACATAACGTGGCCTGTTGGAGGGTGGCGGCAGTAGGCAGGGGCATCATGGCATTCGCGACCGCTAGCGAGGATGCACTGCGGTTAACATGGAAGAACAGACAAGGTTCAGCATCCACAGTATGGTTGCAATCGCGCAGCGCGGTTCAGGTTTACACAGGCCCAGGGGAAAGTCAGGGCCCAGTCTATCCTTCTGCCTTGGTCTGCCAACCGTAGGTCAAATGCCCGTACCTGGGCAAGGCCCTCGGACTGGTCGGCTGGTTCTGTGTCATCAAGCATTGCCGCTCTCAGATGGCGGCAGCCGAACAGGCGGAATGTGCCCCGACGGCCATCCTTCTCCACCGTGATCTCAAGCCCATGGCTGGTGCCCGCCGCCGCCCTACTCCCACTGCCCGCCGCCGCCCCTCTCCCACTGCTCCCCGCCACCCCCGCGCTCCGACTGCCCGCCGCCGCCACACCGACCGCCGCGGCGGCCTCCTGGCTGCCTGGCTGCCTGGCTGCCTGGCTGCCTGGCTGCCTGGCTGCCTGGAGACGCACTGCAGCGCGAAGAAGAACCAGTTCTTCTTCACGTCCGTGAGGACCACGTGAACCGCTGCTGAGGTGCGGGCGTTCCACCGCGCCAGCTCGATGCCAGCTGCTAGCGCCCAGTAGCGCCTGCACCCAACGGCGGGGAAGGCTTGGGGGTACAAGAGCAGTAACGCGAGTAGGCTTGGGGGTGGGTTTACCGGGATAGTCCTGAACGAAAGGACAGGTCGAGGTCGTAGCAAAGCTACGCCCCAATGCGCAGCAGGCGCAAGAGCGGTCCTATGGCAAGTGAGTGTCAAGCAAAGCGACAGTCCACTGGAGCCCCACTGTGTGGGGGTGGGAACCAGCAACGCATACATGGCAGGCCTGTAACGGCGTGAGCGAGCGAGCTGGGTTGGCCTTCCATCTTGGGTACAAAGGACTGCGTATGCGGTGTGTACGATTCGACTAACGGTGAGTGACGCGCTTGTGTACGTCGTTGCAGACGTGGCACACGCGGCAGTCATTGCGTATGACAGCGCGTACCTCATGCGCCACGGTAATGGGGCTTCGAAAGCAGCTCTGGTGCCTGGGGCTTAGAAGGTTACAAAGAGACGTTGGCACACAGTACCTTCGCCCCTTTACAGCAGGTCTTCTGCAATTACTGCTGGGGCGAACAGTTGGTACAGCAGCATACCGGCCTGCAGTTCATGCACTTGGATATACTTTACTCGTTCAGACAAATCCGATCCCGGACCTGCCTTCCGCGGTTATGCCTGCGACTTGCCCAGTCGATCATGATTGCAGGGGAGGGCCTACCTATAGCTCATACGTGCAACCGGCATACTCCAGGGATCCGACCAAGGGTTCCCACCAGGTTCCCACCAGGTTCGCACGACCAGTAGTGCATGCGTGGGCCGTATACCCGAAATCCACAGGAGGTCCTGGGCTCTTGACGTGCTGCTGACAGTCCCTCGTCGTCGTCAAGCACGTCGAATGTAATATGCCAGTATTTGCCACGAAGCACAGGTGCGGTACACCATGCATCTCGAATAGCAAGTCCAACTGACAGCATCAACGAACCTCCTACGTATGCAGCGCCAGATTAGCCACGCTTTGCTGATGCACATGCAATGCAACCGTCAAGGCCAATTCGTGAGCACTGAGCAGCCAATCAAACACAGAGTACGGCGGCTGACAAACGCGCGGCCATAGAGTACGGCGGCCGACAAACGGCCATCAGCCATGACCTGGCATTTCGCTTGCCCTGCTAGCCCATCGGCGCACCACCTTGGCCGCCCCCTGGCCACTGAACCCTCAGCCTCGCACCTCTGCCACAGCTTCAATCCACGCCATGCACACCGCGCTCAGTCACCGTTCTGGTACGGACGTGCAATGCTCTTATCCCACAAACTCTAATATCCTTACGTACCAGACCCTCAAAATGAGCAGTCCCCAGGGTACCGATACCCCGGGGTACCGATTACCCAACTCCGCAGCAGGTGTTGTCCCACCGGGTCCAGTCCGGCACATCGCGAGCAACACGCACCAGGCTGATACTGCATTACTTGGTGCCTACGCTCCTGGGCGTGGTTCTGGAGCTTCCCCCAGCCCCTTGCGCCTGGCCCGGTCCTACCCCACCACCGCTGCTGCTGTTCTGTGTCGGCTTTATCAAGTCCGCTATGAAGGCCATGGGGTTCTCAGGAAGGCGCTCACATTCGTACAGCTGCTCAATGGCACCGTTGAGCTTTTCCATGACCTTGAGGGGAGGACAGCAATGGAATGCAGCCAGGTTCAAGATGAAGGGCACGTACGGCAGCGTCGTCATGCAGACGCATTGCAGGAAGGTGACATGCTAGTACAGGGGTGGTAGGGAGGCGAGTGCAAGTACCACGCGTCTCCTTTGTCTGTCAGGCATGAACGGGCCACCGCTGGCTTCGTTTTGTGCAGAGGCGTGAGGCCTTCCCGGCTGTGGGTTGGGGGCACAGTGGGCACGTGGCGGTACTCACACGCCTACACCTCCAGACTCTCCACTGCATAAGGCCCCTCTCCGCCGCTGCAACCCACCTCGCTGAAGTCACCGGCACACCGACGTACGAGTTGCTTGCCAAAACTAGGACAACGGAAGCAGCACATCCCCACCTGATGCCGCGCGAGGTACTCCTTGAACAGGCGCTTCCGTTCCAATGCGCGCTTGTAAGCCTCATCAAACTGATGCTTAGAGAAGTTTTCGAGGTCGGCCATTCCCGGTCAAGGCGCAGTCTCGCAGTCGAGACTTCAAATGGACCCGAACCCTTAGACTAGCCGTCTAAACCATCACCTAGCTCCCAAGTGAGCTGTCAGAAGGATCATGATTGGCTTCTCTATTAGTTGCTATCATGTGGCAAAGCTGCAAACGAAGTTCGGGCAGTTGACGCAGGGGACAACTTGTTTATTCTACAAGTGTGTAGTGCCTTACGGAGCTAGCATGTATGCAACGCTGCTGGGAAATGCTACTAGTCTGGAGGTCTTCAGCCTGCATCGGGCGAGGTGGAGGCATGGTCGCAGTACGGGGATGTTGTGCTCTGGCATGAGCGCACTCCCGCCCGCGACAAGCATTTGACCATACGGCCAAGTGAAGGCCCAACTTACACGCCAAATTATAGTAAGCCACCAAGCCTCCTCTTGACAGAAGGTTCTGGCGATACACGGCGATGAGTGCCCTACGTGGCCGCTGCCTCGCGGCAGCAAACCCGCAGCAGACGGTTACGACGTCGCAGAGCCTCAGCTGTGGCGCATATGCCCAAACAGTTGTGAGCAGCACGCGGAGGGTTCGTCACGGCCCGCGGTGGCCAGGGCCCTGTGGCGCTGGCAGCCTAACGTCAGCCTCCCGGCAGTGCCTTCCGAGCGCTGCCTGTGCGCCACGTAACACGCACGTGAGCGAACCAGTGTGATTGATCAAGGCTGCGTTCAGCTATTTTCGAGCCGACACTCCACGGCGCTTGGCCCTGTAGGCACTTGGCTCTTGACCCTTTGGTGTCGTGGGTCGAGGGCTCGTGGCAAGCACGACTCGTGGGCGGTTGCCAGTGCAGCAAAATCATGACACGGCGTGTGCAACTCAATTCTGGGTCGCAACATAGTGCCATGGCCAGTGTGCATTGGCAGGATACAACTGTGTCATTTCTGTGTTGCATACGGGTCCTGCGGTGCTCGTCACGCATCCTCACGGCACATGGGCACGCATGTGGCTGCCTTTATGAACACAACACGGTACACCACAGGCTGCCAGCTCCTACCGACGGGGGGCTTTAACCTCAGCTGCTGCTACCGGCAGCGGCCACAGTGAGAGCGGCGACAGCGGCATAGCTGTGGTGGACTACCTGGGCCGCGGGCCCTACTCGGCGCAGCCGCTGCCCCAGGTAGGCACCCAGGCGTCGGCACAAGGCACGGAACGGAACACGGGCTGAGGTGCTGACATAGTAAAAGTCTCCGCACGAGCGGCAGCTCTAGATCAGGCCAAGCATGCTGATTGCTTGTACGGTACTTTGAGGGCAGCCATGCTGGGGGGCTGCTTCGACGCCGGCGCGACAGCTGCTGCTGTGGACATGTCCTTGGGTTAGGGGATGTGCCGCACCTCTTTAGTCCTTCGCGGGTCTTGCCTTTAGACTCGTCCGCTTGGCGTTTACCCCTGCCAACGCTGCCACCCACCATGCTGCATGGCCACCGTGGCAACATCCGTTGCCGCGCTCAGCTGGCCTGCCACGTCGTGCGCTGTCGCCCTACACAACCTGAATTCACGCAGTACCACCAAACGTAAACTGTGCGCCACCTGCTGGGGTGCTTGGTTATTGCCCTCCGCCGTTTGTCATCTCTGACGTGACGCCTGCCATTCCACCCGCTTGTACGCAGGTGTCGTTCCGCTGCACCCAGATGGGCAGCAACGGCGAGCCAGTGACGTGCACGGTGCAGGTCTTCGTGCCGCGAGGTGGGTGGCGCAGTGCACGCCGCATGCAGCCCCACGCAGTCGCCATGAGCAACAGACAGCTCCACCCACCTGCATCACGCAGCACACCAGCACCGGGCCCCCTCAGCCACTCGCTCATCCATCGCTCTACCCGTTTGACCACGTCCCGCACTCGCCACCACGTCCAGCGAATTACGACCCTTCGTCCACCTAAGCCATGCCCTTTCCTATGACGCCCTGCGCCCTGCCCCATGGCGAGCTCCCCGGCGCGGGCATGGTTCCAGCTGCATAGCCAATCTCATTACTAGTAGGTGCTGACGTGGGCTGTCTCATCGTAAACCCCCAGGCGTGCCCGCCGGCGGCCCGGGCGCACCGCTGCTGGTGCTGTCCGCCGGCTTCCTGCTGGCCTCGGGGCTGTACCGCTCGTACGCGGAGGACCTGGCCAGCTGGGGGCTGTCGGTGGCGCTGTACGACATTCCCGAGCTACTGGACGACGCAGCCATGGTCACGAACCTGGGGTGGGTGCATGTGTGTTAGTGGTAAGTTGGTGGTCATGGTGAAAGTGGTAGTCGTGGTGTTTGTTGTTGTGGCGGTGGTGATGGTGATGTTGGTGGATGGTGCTGCGTGTGACGGACCGGGGTGCAATCGGGGTTGTGTGTCCTACCACCTGCATTGAGCGGACCACAAAGGTGCACTGAAGCCAAGTCAGCATGGGCGCATACGTGCGTTTGGGAGAAGGTCTGATGCTGGCTGGCACCGACCGGTGCGCTGCGAGAAGAATATCGAGGCGTTTATGATTGTATGCTAACGCCAGCCTCTCAGACAATGGGCATTGCTGCCACCTCTAAAAGTCCCAAGTTACCCGTACAACACGTGCACACCTTAGCAGTCATCCCCTGCCCCATATCTCATGCAGGGCAATCATCGACACAGTGACGTCCGACCCCCGCATCCGTCCCCACGTGGACGCGCGCTCCGGGGTGCTGCTGGCAGGCCACTCCCGCGGCGGCAAGCTCAGCGTGCTGGCGGCTGCCAGCGACCCACGGGTCAGGGGCGTGGCGCTGCTGGACCCAGTGGACAATACGCCCATGACGCCCAGCGGTAAGGGCGGACGGCGCCACAGCTGCATTTTGTGCATGCTGAGCGACCCGTGGGTCACCAGCGGAGAGGTGCACGGCACGTGTCTGAGCGCGTGCGTTGTGTTGCTGCGGCCGACCCATGGGTCTGGACTGTGAGGCTTGAGGGCGGACGGCATGCGGTTATGACCCGTGGGCTCCATGCACCTGGCTGTTGTGCCTCCATGCTGCGTATGGCAACCTCGCGTTGCCACCAGCCTTTGCGTGATGGCGGCCCATGCAGCTGAGGCTGTGCCCTTCTCTTGCAAAGACACGTGCCGAACCCTCGTTTTGTGTTGCCGCCCGCAGGCCCCGGCTACCCGTCTGCCCTGCCGGCCATGCGCATTGCATGCGGCGCACCCCGCTCACTGCCTTGCCTGATCGTCGGCGCGGCGCTCAACGGTGACGTCATCCCGGCAGGTGCGCGCACCACGACTCCTGCACATTGCAGCCTGGTGCAGCGGACGGTTGCGGCGTTCGGCGCAGGAAGGCCGGGACAAGGGTACCGGTTTCTTAGGACGCATGGAAGCGGAGAAATGGAAGCATGTACGTGCATGGCGTGGGTAGCAAGTGAAGGGTAATACTGACCGGGGCACAACAGGCATTCCTCGTGCGGGCCCCTGTTTACAATATTCTCTTGTGGGCCCTATCGACGTACGCTGCTGCGCAGACGCCAACTACAAGCGCTTCATCACCGCCTGCCCGGGGCTGTGCTGGTCGGTGGACCTGCAGGGCGCGGGGCATTTGCAGTTCCTGGACATGCAGGTGGGTTGGCATGCGTCGTGGGCTTACCGTGCAGCAGTGGCCGTAACTGACACTGTGGAAGGTGCAAAACCTGGCATTGGTTAAAGGTAGAGCTTATGTTAGCCTGCGCTGTTGCACAGTGCTGAGCATGAGCAGCGCACCAGGTGCAGCATCACGGTCCAGCCGAGACACATCACTGACACCGCAGCACACACCACTGACACCACAGGGCAGGCAACTCACTGTTGTGACCTTCCCCTGCAACGGCCCATCGGGCCCTACCCAGCTCGGTGAACGTGCGACGTGATTCTCTTTCACTGGTCACCACTGGCACCGCGATCTGCAGACCTACTTGCTTCCAGTCCCTTGACGGCGCCGCTCTCTGAGGTTCCTCCCCTCCCCTCTCAACCCTACCACTACCACTTCACCCTCGCATTAATAGTAATATGTTCCCTTTATGTAGGTTGGCCTGTTCGCCATGTTCTCCAAGTCCGGCCCCACGCCCGACGAGGCGGTGCGCCGCGTGTCCAAGGCGGCGCTGGTGGCGTGGGCACTGGAGCTGGCGGTGCCGCTGGCCAGGGGCCAGACAGTGGACGGCGCGCAGGTGGGTGGCTCGCTTATTGTATGGGCCTCTAGGGAAGTCGTGAGTCGATGGCTGCGCAGCACTGGTCTGCCAGTGGGCGGGGCGTAGATGGGCGGTCCATGGACCGTTGCGCTTACACACTCCGCCGCTCGCCGGTCAGATTCCAGCGGACGTACATGTTGCGCGCATTGAAGCTGCCCTGGACACATGGGAAGCACGCTGAAGGGATTACCGGTGCGCGTTACACGCTAGGGTGTTGCATGCTGGTCCTCGTGCCCGACACGCCCCCGCGGCGCTCATCACCCCTGGTGTGTTCCTCCCGCCCCCTCCTGTCGTACATACCTATGAACATTTAACAATCTGACACCGGCTTGATTTGTTTCAGTCTTTCCCGAACTCGAGTAAATTGCCGATGTTGCAAACATTGGCGGCCCTACTGTATGTTGCGCAGGTTGCCCAGCGGCTGCAGCAGGCGGCGGGCGCCATGTCGCGGCAGGCCAGCCTCACGTCAAGCATCAAGGGCTTCGACCGACTGGGCGGGCCCGCCAGCAGCACCGTGGGCGGCGACGGCGCCGCCGCCGCCGCCACCGCCTCCGCAGCATCCGGGGCGTCGTACGACGAGAGCACCTTCGTCAGCAGCCTCTTCGACATGCTGAACCAGGCCAGGGCGGCACAGAGCGGGAGCGGTGGTATGGGTACCAGAAGTGGTACCAGCAGCGGTGGTGCAAGTAGCAGCAGTAGCAGCGGCAGCAGCAGCGGCAGCAGTGGTGGTAGTGGTGGTGGAGGCTCGTCCACGTGGTCTCGGTCGTGGTCCGGATCCGCCACGTACAACGCGGAAACGAAGTGGTCATCAGGTGGGTGTGCACTATGGAGCTCCCAGTAGGGGTTCTGGGTCGGCTCAGAAGCGCTGGGGCCCGCATGGGGTATTGGCACGCTCAGTATGGTGCGGCGCCTAAGTGTGGATGTTGTGTCTGTGTCGTGCCATGCGTATGTACCGTGAGATTTTGTCGGCACGCGAGGCGAGTGGCCTTGCACTGCGCACACCTTTCGTCCCTTCACCAGTCGGACCAGGAGACTTTTGAGTTGGACCCCGCACGCAGCCGCCTGCGCCCTCGACGCTTTGCCCAACGCTGCTGTTGCACCGTGTTGCAGATCAAGCAACGACGGACAGCAGCGGCCGGCAACAACAACAGGCCCAACAACAATCCGAGGCCCAAGGCCAGTCCCAGTCCAGCCCGTCCCGTGCGAGCACCAGCAACGGCGCTGGGAGCAGCGGCAGCGGTGGAGGCGGCGGTGCGGCACAGTCCCGCAGTAGCTGGAGCTATGAGCAGCTGATGGGCATGCGGGCGCGGGAGCTCAAGGCCATCCTGGTGGAGCGGGGGGTAGACTGCTCCGACTGCTTTGAGAAGCAGGACCTGGCCAAAAGGATCATGGAGCGGTGCTGACACGGCTGCGTGCTGGCTGGAGGTAGCTGGCTGCTAAACGGAAGTTGGGGAGGTTGACAAGTTGCCATAGTGGCGAATTGATTCAAGGCAGAAGCATGCCACGCGTTCTGCATGTAGATACGTCTCTTGTTGCAGACGAGGGGAACAAGGTGCTTGGAGTGTTTCTGGAAGGATCCGGCCCGGCCCGTACACTGTCGCGCACGGTGAGCGGGAAGGAGGTTATGATCCGATGAACCTGCGTTACCACTTGTACGGCTGTTGCCGACGGCCGTACAGTGCTGGCGGCGGGCATGCCGGCCTCACATGCATGCAAGGGAAGGGCGCTCAGCGGTTCCCGTACCGGTACCCACAGTTCGACGACCATCGTCTTGTTAACATCTTCCCTCTGAAGGATCTGGCCGGCCAAAGGTCGCTCAACGGCAGCCTCACCTCCGCATACCGTACCGTACCAGTCCAGCCACCCTACAGCCACCGGTACACAGCCGCAAAGCACGCACCTAAGCATACCACGCACCTAAATACCCAGCTGTATAGCATGCTGTATCAAGGCCAAGTGCGGGCCGACCAGGCCGCGTAATCACCACGTGGAGATGCTGCTCCTACGCGCAAATCACCTTGCGCAAACCTGCTTTACAGGCTTCTGCATCACGTGTCATAAGACGGTTGGCAGCGGTACTACTGTACCGTCCACATCACTGCTGCACTTTGCCTCTGGGCACCACCGGTATGCTTACTGCTGCAGACATCTGCAGAGCCGTTGCCGAGGCTCCTTGCGCACCGAATCGTGGGGGTTCCCTCCACCGCGCGGCAGCTGTTTCACTGCTGGACCGCCTACCGCAGCATGTCCACCGCCTGCTGCATGTGCGCCCTCAGCGCCTCGCGCGACTGGCGGTCCGCCTCCTGCATCTCCCTTATCTGTGGAAGGGGAACGGGAAATGAGGGCGAGCGTAGGAGCAAGAATAATGGTGAGTGATGGGGACAGGACTAGTGTGGGCATGGGTCCCTAGCGTGGGCTCACAGCAGCTCGGGGCGAGTCCGTGAGATAAGCATCGAGTGCGAAGCCAGTTAGCCAACTTGTGCAGCCTTCGAAGTAATCAACAATGCCACGTGCCAATTCGCGCTGCACTGACGTGCGACGCGAGAACGCGCCAAACTTGTGTTTTGCACGGAGGGCACGTGGAGGGTTATACGTGGCAAGGCTGGAGTGGGTGTAACGTTGGGTGCGTGCGCACGCCGGAAGAGCCACAGCTGCTACCGCCCAGCGTTGTACTGATTTCCCGCAGCCATCGCACCTTGTCGTCCTTCTGCGCCGACTCGTCTTTGAGACGTGCGTTTTCCGCCTTGAGCGCCGCTATCTCCTTGGCATCCGTCGCCATCTGCTTCTCCAGCTGCTTTATCGTGCGGTCCTGCTGTTTCGCGTCCGCCTCCTTCTGCTTTAGCTTAGCCTCCAGCTGCTTGGCCTGGGCGCCCAGCTGCTTGGCCTGGGCCTGTGCGGGTTTGAAAGGAATTTGGTTTGGTAACGGCATCATGTGCGGAGCCTCGAACCGTCAGGGCAGTGCCACTGTAACTGATCAGCGCACGTCACACAAATCCTCACAGCCTGGCGTCCCCGCGCCCGAGCTGATGCCATGCGGGCGTCCGCTGGCACCGTGCACAGGGTGATGTTACGCGTGAAACGACGACACATGCGGCAGGCAGTACCGGAATCAAGCGCCATCTCATGCCTGAACCGTTGAACCCGCTACCCCAACGAGCAGCAAACACTGCCCACAGCTGCCTCAGCCCCTACCTCCTTGTCCTCGAGCTTGGCCCTGAGCTCCTCCGCCAGCTGCCTCAGCCCCTCCGCCTCCTTGGCCTGCATCAGCTCCACCTTTGCCGCCTTGGCCTGCCGACCGCGCGCACCGGCCTCCTCCCCCAGCCCCGCACCAGGCGGTCCCACCGCCGCCGCCGCCCCAGCCGCGCCCCCGCCCTGCTCCCGCTGCCGCTTTACCGGCCCTTGGCTCGGGCCTGCCGACCCAGCCAGCGACCCCGCCCCCGCGCCGTGGTCCCCAACCCCAGCCAGCGGTGAGGCGTCGGGCGCTGCCGCTTCTGCTGACGGTGCAGCGCTGGCGGTTAGCCCAGGCAGGGGCGGCTTGCCTCCCTTGGCAGAGGCGGTGGTGCCGGCTGCCGTCACCGCCGCTGGCTGGGCTCCTGGCCGGCGGCCGCGCAAGGCAGCGGTCGCCAGGGTGGCCCCAGGGGGTGCTGTGGCGTCAGTGGCGGTTGCCGGCCGTGTTGGCTGCGAGGGCTTGTTGGTAGCCCGTCGGCCCACGGTGGGGGCAGGGGCAGGGGCGGGGGCGGAGTCTGTGGGCTCCTGCTCGTCCGTGAAAAGGTCGAAGGGCGTGGCTGCAACGCCGCTTGCTGCACCAGGTGCTGGACGCCTGCAGAGTAGGGTACCGGAAGGGCAAGGGAGAAGGGTGGATAAGGCAAGGCGCGATGTAGGTGATCTGGCGGCCTCGTCGAGGCTGACCGGTGCTCAGCACATGGCAGATTGGCAGCGTTCCGGGACTGTAGCCTTCCCTTTGGTAGTAACGGTGGTGTGTGTAACATGTCAGCGACAGATACAGGCGAATGGAAGGGCAAGGTAACATGCATGTGCACGCATTTATGTGTGAAGCGATGTATTAAGTGACAATTTTCTGATTGCGAGGCCTTCGCTCGTGCCAGCGCCAGGGCTGCGCAATGTGCTCAACTCCAGCTATAAAGATGCAGCCCACATGGTCGGTGGGTCGCACAGTCAGAGTGACGGTGCATCCAGCGCAGGATCAATACGTGCGTTGTGGCACCATGCACTGTACGCCATTTGACTGCTCACCCTGTTGCGGCAGTACGGCCAGCACCAGCGGCAGCCACCCCCCTGCCTCTTGCCGCCACAGCCGGCGGCGCCGCTGCAGCCGCCGACACAGCTCCCCCCCGCGCCCCGCGCACCCCCCGCCTGGCGACCGCAGACTCCCCCTGGTCCTCCTGCTCCTTCTCGCGCTCCTCCACCTGCTTCCCTGCCTCCTCCACGTGCTCGCTCTCCCCGCCGGATCTTGAACCTGCGGACCGGCCCCTCCTGACCCCCACAGCCCGCTGCTGCTGCTGCTGCTGCTCCTGTGCCTCCGGTTGCCGCTCCTTCGGCTGCCGTGTCACCGCGCCACCCCTTCCCCTGGCCCCCGCAGCACGTGTCGCAGCCCTGCCACGAGCACCCGCTGCCCCGCCCCTCCTCGTGCTCCCTGCCGCCCCCACCTCATCCGCCTCCTCGCCGTCGGACCGGGACCCCGTGCCATCTTCCTCCTCCCCTTCCCGGGCCCCAGCTTCCCCGCGCTTGCTGTCATTACCCCGGCTGCCTGCCGCAGCTGCGTCGCGGGTGGCTCTGGTTGAAGCTTCTGCAGCTGCAGGTTTGGACTGCGGCTCTTCGTCCTCATCGGCATCTACCGCCTCCTCAGACGCCATGAGCTCGTACGCCTCCTCATCAATGGTCTTCTCTGCATGCCACAAGCCCACAGCACACCTCAGCTTCCCCGGTGGTACCCACGTGCTGGGATGAATGCGGGCGCAGGAGAAGCCCCGAAATGCTTGGCGCCTGCTTGCCTAGGGACTGACGGATGAGGAACTAGGGTCATGGTAGCGAGACTGGCTTTGAACGGCTTGCTCCCTTAATCACACGAGAGTGATACGCTCTATGTAACAATTCATGCTTGCCGCCTTCGCACTACCAACTACTCCTGTAGCTGAAGGGGAGCAGAACCAACGTATTCCACCTAGCCGTGAGACCCTTACACCTGAACTTTCCTTCCAACGGCTGCACCCACCGTACAGGAAACTTGGTGCCACGTATCTCGGCGGGGCCTCACTCTCCTCAGGCTCCTCAGGCAGCTCAGCCATCTCCCTCTCCAGCTTCTCCTGGTAGGTCTGCATGGCCCACATGGCATGGGCAGGGGTGCTGCATTAGTACATCTGAGTGGGGGCACGGCACGGCCTTGCTTAGGAATGAGTAGCGTGGAGTAGAGGAAGCATAAATGCACATGCATCTCGGCTGCCTGGAGCAAAGGTGTACACGGTACAGACACGCTGGTAACCAGTGCGCAAGTGAGCCAGCAAGGTATACGTACGCCCTGATGCACTATGGCAGACCGGCACATAGTATGACAGTACTAAGGTTACGCACCCCACGTACCCCTCCCCAGTCCTTATGCAGGCGCTCCTGCAGCGTCGCCTCCCTTTTGCGGCGGCCGTTGGGGTTCTTGCGGTCCTCGTCATCCGCCAGCTGCTCAGCCAGCCGCCCCAGCTGCACGTTCAACGCCCAGATCTCGTCCCCGCCGCGCAGAGTGCCGTTACCGCCAGTCCCATTGAGGCTATTGCGCTGTGACCCAGGACGCGAGCTTGGCCGCGAAGCCGGCCGGGACTTTGGCTGGGCGGGCGCTGCAGCTTGGGTGGCAGCAGGGGCCGCTGGCGCAGGCTGCTGTTGCTTGCCTGCTGGGGGCTTGGCCGCTTGCCGTGCAGCTGGCGCTGCTTCTCTCTCATCCTCGGCCGCCTTATGCTCATTTGTCTGCCGCAGAGCAGCTCTGCGTTGTGGCGCGGCAACCGGTGAGAGCGGTTTCGGCAGAGGTGCAGGGGGGTCCTGCCCCAGTGGGGCCTCCTCCTCCGCCTGAACTGCTGCAGCTGTGTTGCGAGCTGCACGCCCTCCCGCAGCTGCCTTGGAAGTTTTTGTGGCAGTCGCAGGTGCGTCCCTGGCGCGGCCACGCTTGGACGTGGTGAGGGGAATTGGAGGACTGTTCTCCTTGAGGTCATCAGCAGCGTCCTCCTCGGCCCGCCCGGGAGCGTCCTCCTCTTCCATGCATACCGGCTGGCTTTTCGGCTGCAAATTTTCTTTCAGGACACCCGCTCTCAGCTGCGGTGCTGGCTTTGGCAGAGCGCCGGCAAGCGCAAATTTCCGAAGAGGCTGTTTTGACATTACGGCAACGCGGGCTAGAGTAAGATGCTTATTAACTGGCCTCCATATGTGCAATAATAAAGTTTGCGGAAGCCCCGCACAGTTGGCAGCTGTCCCAACTCAAATTGTTGTCATAGCAAAGCGCAAGCAACTGGAGACTGGTACCACAAACAAACTGCAAGTGTGTACTGTTGTACTTGTTGAAGCAGTTCACGGCACTGCGCAGAGGGCTCCCGAGCCGCGATCACAGGCCGTCAAGGGAGACCCCTGGTTTGTCCACCGGCACCAATCCTGCCCTGTGCCCTTGGCCACGTGCATATCCCATGGAGGATGCGATGTGAGGGAACCGGCGTAGGAAGCGGCGTGCGCCTCTTTGGAGTCCTTCTGTGTGCAAAATGGTGCAGAGTTACAGCGCTCTGAGCCAGGGGAGAGCCTCTCCCCTGCTCTGAGCCGTGCGGGCAGGTGCGGGGCAGGGAAGCTCGCCTGGTGCGGGGCGTCTATGGAACTTCGACCCGCACCCTCATAGCAGAGGAGCAGGGGCGTCGCTGAGGGGAACGTGGGCAGCGAGGCAGGACGCCTGGCATGTGGCAAACACGCAACGGTCGACCCTAACGCATTCGTGGCCGGGACCAGCCGGGACACGCTGGCGCGAACGCGGCGCAAGGCAGGGTGTTAGCTGAGGAATGCATGTTGGACATTGTTGCACTGTCGTGACGCTACGGGCGAGGAGCAGTAGTGAGGCCAACTTGGCTAGGTGCCTGAAGCTGGCGGGCCGAGGTGGGTGGCACGACTACCATCCAGTCCTATCACGGGTCCTGCCCACTCATCAGAACGGTAACTGCCAGTACAGTCATCTTCTCTCTCCAGGTAGCCGCCCGCTCACAACTCGAACGCATGCACTGTCCAGCTTACTGCTAGTGTCAGTCATTTGCTTCCCCGCCGTCGTCGGCGGTTACCGATGGCCCGTGATCGTACAGCTGAGCGATGCTGCTGCCCTACGTCTTTCCATGGTAGCATCTATGCCATATACGTAAGACGTGTACTCTTCGGTGAGCTTGTGGACTGTCAAAGACGCGCTTGCCTCGCCGGTCTTCGCGCGCGCCACCGTGCCTGCTGCCTGCCGCTGAAGGTCCCGCTTCAGCACCGAGCGAAGCGGGGTAAGCAACAATGCCAGCATTCAATGCTTAGGGCTCCAGACAGTATCAGGGAAGCAACTGAGTGTTTCTGGAACGGCTTCCTGGCCTCATGCAGGGCCGCTCATGGCGGACGCGCCCGGTAACCAGGATGGGGTTGACGACGGAGACAGCAGCGATGATTTAGACGAAGAAGAAAGGGAGCTCGCCAAGGAATTTGTCGCCATTACAAGTTCCGCGCGGGGCCCTTCGGCTGGTGGCTGCCACCAGGCACCCTGTGACCCAAGCACGGCGAGCGGCAGCGCAATGGGCGGTGGACGGGCGGTGCGGAATGAGGCGAGAGGCCTTAACGCCGCCATTGCCTCGAGGGCTACTTCTGCCCAGGGGAGCTCCTCTGCTTCCACCTCTGCCCCACCCGTCCTCCACACCCTGCATGTCCGCCCCGCCCCACCCGCCCTCGCCGGCCCCCATGGAACTCCCTCCACATACAGCTCAGCCACTGCAAGTGGCCATCCACTCGGCCATCCCGCTCCCTACGGCCTCCCAGCCCCACCAGCCCATCCCGTCCCGCAAGGCAACCCCTTCGTGTACGGCTTCCCACCCCCACCAGCCCATCCCGTCCCGCAAGGCAACCCCTTCGTGTACGGCTTCCCAGCCCCACCAGCCCATCCCGTCCCGCAAGGCAACCCCTTCGTGTACGGCTTCCCAGCCCCACCAGCCCATCCCGTCCCGCAAGTCAACCCCGCTCCATACGGGCCTCCGCCCCCACAAGCCCATCCCGTTCCACCTGCGCCGTATGGTAATGCCCCCGCACTCGGCCCACCCGCACAACTTCTACACCCAGCTCCAATGCACCAACCCGCCCCTCATGCGCCCCCTGCTTCTCACGCAAACCCTCACCGTCGCCTGGCAGAGGCGCTGCGCCTTCGCCCCGTCGGAAACAGGCAGCAGCAAACACCCGACGCAGTTCGGAAGGTCGGATTGTTCCTGAAGCAGGCCACGGAGGATTTTCTACGGGCGCAACGGTGGCAAGGATCTGCCATGGGTTTGGGCCTGCAGCTGCGAGGCGGTTTGCGTGTCCGGGGCCCACCTGAGGGTGCAGCTGGGCTCGAGGGGACTGTGGAGATGTTGAGGATGTGGCCCGAGGGCCTGCAGGAGGGCGACGCCATCCTTGCAGCACCAGACATTGTGGGCGTGAAGCACAACTCAGGTGGGAGAAATCACCATCCATGGTTCCCGGCATGTTGCAGTACCTGCCCAGTATGCTGCCTCACTATGACATGCGATACAGTAGTAACTAGGAGCATGAAGGCCGGCACGTTGTTGTAGAGGTTTACACAGAGGTCGCACGGGGTTGACGTCGTGAATCATAGATACGGCGGTAATGGGACACAGTCTCACAGTGTGACAGCTTACGTAGGCATCTCATGTGCCCTACAGGCGCATTTAATGTAGTTGTGACCATGGTACGACAGCAAATTCTGCAATTCTTCACGATTAGAGCGAGCTCATGGCGGACGCACTTGCTGCCTTTGCCCCACACAGGCGGTTGTAATATGCTACTACTACCCTAATATGCTACTGTGACCCCGCAACTGCATTCGTACACAGGCGGTTACAGTTCTGGCCGTACGCCCGAGCCGCTGGGCGACGGTAACACGTGCGTGGTGTCCACTTCAGGCTCACGCTGCGCGGTGTGTCACACGACGTACAGCAGCACCTGTCGGACTGAGGGCCACAGGACGTGGAAGGTACGTACGCGTTGGGTGCGTGTGCGTGAGCCGCGCGGGGTGTACATCTCTACCGCATGCCACTGCAAGCAACCGTGTGCGGATGGCATCCCTACCCTGCGAGTGCTTCCAACGTGCCGTGCCGTCTGCGTATGTTCAGGGTACCGTATACACGTAGTATGGGCGTTCTGGTGTCCACCTGTATTCGGCGTGGGGAAGCAAAGGCGTACCTGCATGAATGCACGGTGCGCCAGGTGTTGCAACAGCGTCTGGCTATACGATATCATCCCGGCCATACGCTTATCAGTTGTTTGAGCACTTGGTCAACTCGCTCCGTGCGTGGCCTAGGCCCCTAGCCGCCCCGGTCAAGCCCAATACTGCCACCTTGACGCTTGCGGTCCCCTGGGCCGTCGCCTTCCTTCTTGTGTCTAGAGCCCTTCCCACGCCCCTGCCTGAGCATTGTACAATTCCGTAGCGCAAAGTTCTTTCACAATGCGGGTTGCGCTATCCCACAGCTCATGCGCTACGTGCTGGTGTACGACACACAGCCTGATAAGGACGCCCTGGGCTCCTCCAGCACCGTCAACTGCAACGGCAACAGCACACGCTGGATCCTGGACCAATCGGTGGCCTTGTACCACATCAAGAAGCTGGAGGTACCTGTTCCCCGTGCGCAGCACTGTGACGGCGACCGCAGTGGCGGCGGCGGCGGTGGTGGCGGCAGCAGCAACGGTGCCGCCGCTGACGCCACCGGCAGCGGCAGCGGCAACGGCGGCGCCAATGGCAACGGCGTTGACGGCGGTGGTGGCAGCAGCAATGGCGTTGGCAGCGGCAGCGGTAGCGGCAGCGGCGTTGGCGGCGGTGGTGGTAACGGCAGTGGAAGTAATGGTGGTGGTGGCAGTGGCGCTGGGGGTGGTAACGGCGGCAGGGGCGGTGGCGGCGGTAACGGCGGTCACGGCGTCAGCAGCGGCAGCGGTGGTGGTAGCAGCGGCTGCAGCTGCGGTGGCGGCGGTGGTGGCAGCGGTAGTGGCGGTGGCAACGGCGGCAACAGCAGAGGCTTGGGCGGCTACGCGAGCGGGAGCCTTGACAACGCGCCTGATCCTACTCCCATGTTGGGGCCCTCCACCGGCAGCACGTAGGTCCTTGCTCTCATACGACGGCGGGCAGGGTGGGCAGTCCCCGAAGCAAGACTATCAGGCATGGCCATCCCTGCCCCCTGGCGTAGGATGAGACGCAAGGATCTCTGTGCTGCCGATGGAAGGCCCCATCATGGGGGTGCTGATAGGCTCGGTTGTGGGGGCAAGCAGCGCCTTAGATAGCCGCGGAGCTACGGGATAAGGGCTTGGCCGGATCGCCGGCAGGCTCGGTGCGCAGAGGCAGGGTGCAGGGTGCTGGTAGGGCAGGGCTGCGGGAGTGCAGGCTGGTGGCTGGCATCCGTTCGTTCGGGGCGTAGGGTTCTGCAACTTTAGGTGGCGGCTTGTGACGCGTCCATGTGCCCGCAGGGTTCGCTTTCGAGACAAAGCCCGTCCCGTGCGCTCTTTCTAGGAGAAGTTGCCGGCTGCCAGTGCCTACATCTTCTGGTAAGAACGCACGGGACGGGCTTTCTCCCGGGAGGAGTTCCCTCATGTGCGAATGCGCGAGGTCAGGGCGTAGCTGCTCACCTTGACTACTGGCATGCTACGCCGCATACCATGTAGTCAGTGCACGTTGTTTTGGCACTTGTGCTGCGGCTATGGCTGGGTAGGCCGGGTAGCGGACGGAGCAAGGTTGGCCTGCACTGGACTTGATTACCGCGTGGGCGTGCTGTGCATGGGTACCGGTATCGTCTTACCCTCACCCGGTGCGGATGGGCGGTGGCTTAGCGTGCCCGGAAGTCAAGGAGTGGATCAGGTACCGGTGCTGGTGACCCGCAGGCAGGGGCAGGGCGCCCACGGGCGCCAGACGGCTGCCGGCGGCTTGCTAATAGATTAGGTTGTGGATGGAACGCACTTGATTGCTTTCCAATGGGCACATTACACGGGTATAACGCGCGGTATGGCTGGTTCATGAATACCGCACAGTTGCCACACATGTGTATTCGTGTCTTGGGAGTCACCTCGGCTGTTGGCTAGGCAGCTGTAGGCGTGTAGGGCACGCATGCAGTGCTGATGAGACGCAGGAAATATGTGAGAGGGAGCTGGGGAGCGCCCCGTGCATGGGACGGCCCACGCAGCGCGCTACGGTAGTGAGCAGCTGGGAATGAGCTGGCACGTGGCTGGGGCTCCGTCAGCCGTGCGCACAGGTTGGGCAAGATACTGCAGTCCCAGCCCACGCCACGTGTCTTGCATGTTGTATCATGGATGTTGGTTGTGGATAGAGACATGTAAGTCGTTGAGTCCCCGAATCGCTTGGGAAAGCCGTGCCAAGCGGCGCCTGCGCTCTGTGTTTGCCCCCGGACAAGCTCATAACAGCTCGGTCCTTGGTGGTCATAAGGTGCGATGACCAGTTGTGCATGCAGAGTGCATAAGATCTTCGCAGCTTCACGTGCGGGTGGCATGCGGATGATGGAAGGGACCCAATGAGCAGCGCCGCTTAAATGGAAAAGCAACAACAGGCAGCACAGCTGGCACCACCCGCCACTAGGCTGCCCAGGCGGTATGAATAAGCACAAGGCAGGCTCTGCTCGCGAGCTGCAAAGATGAGAGGACCTTAGGAGCCTTATCACTATGCTATGACTGGTTGTCCGTGCGTAGCCGTTGCCCCCACGATCTCCGCACGGTCTCGAAGGTCGTTGGTGGTTGTCGCGCGACATGTGGCCAGAACTTTTCTTTCGGGGCCGGCTGAATTCGCATGTTCGTCGAACGCCCAATCAAGACCTGTAGCAGACAGCTAATAAACCGCAATTGCAGCAGTCCAACCTGACCTCATGCGTGGGCTAGCAGGTGTGCTCGAGTCTCGGCCCGCGTAGTGTGGTCGCCTATGTTCGGCAGGAATGGCTCGGTGCTGAACTTCCTGCATAGGAGAGAGCTGAGTGGACATCGGCGGGGCACGGCGGTGAGCAAGCCGGCTCCTTTGGCCTGCCCTCTGCACGCCCAGTAAACTGCGACGAGCGCCAAACCGCGTTCGCGGGAGGCGGCTTGCGCTGGTTGCAGCCATATATGAAACGCGAACGTACCACAATCGCAACATGGCACGCGAACGTTGCCTGCCCTGTGCATTGCCACCAATTATGCCCGTCGCCGAGCCGAGCAACTCAACCAGCTTCGCGCTGCTTGCAGACGTGCCAAAGCAGGCGTCTTTTCCAGTCGATATGCCCAACCAACAAGGTACTTAAGGCTGTGCCCTTTAACCCCTCGTGTGACGACGACAGTTGGGCCCACACGTGTTGGCAGTGCCGACTTGACACGCAAACCTGGCACTACCGCCACCGTTCGCGTGCTTCGCTCATACTGCATATGACCCTGTGCAGGTTCAACAGTTGGACGTCCCGGAGGTCCACATCTGCCGCTTCTCGCCATGCGGGCAATATCTGGTGCGCTATGCTCCAGCACACGCAGGGGAGGCAGCCAGCAGTTTCCCCTCCAACGCAGCAACCTTGGCGCACCCCGCACCTTACCCGTCGCTGCTCATCAGTCGCAAATGATGCCGTCAGTCTTGCATGTTGCAGCATTCTTATTGTCCCCGATATACCGCGGAGCAGCAGTGACTGTAGATGCCATGCTAACCCACACGCTAACCCACACAGGTGTGCATGGCGGGCGGCTTCACGCAGCTGGTGGTGTACCGCTACACGGGGCCGCGCCTGCCGCCAGGGGAGGTCCCCCCGGACGCAGACGATGCTGAGCTGGCTTCCCGCCTGGCCTCCTTCGACTGGTGGGCTCTACAGAGCGCTTACCACACACGATTACCACTATGTTCGTGCCCTGCAACCGCGTACCTTGCCGCGTGTCGGCCGGCGTCAGGCGTCGCGCAATCTGCAGTGGCACTCTGGCTGTCTTCCGGCAGTTGCACATGTCCATCTTACGACATATCCGTCCTCGTGTTTTCGTTTTGCTGCACCTTCCTGCAGCTTCTTCACGCAGCTGTACCGGCTGCAGCTGGCTCCGGCAGGGGAGGTCCTCGCCCGCGAGCTGCTGCTGTTCATGGGTGGCGGCGGCCTGCTGCTGCTGGCCTCGCACTCGCCCTTCAACCTGCCGCAACAGCAGCAGCAACAGCAGCAGCAGGGCGAGCAGCTGTCGCGCGAGCGCGCAGGGGAGCTGCTGCTGCGGGGAGTGGCCACCGCCGAGTCAATACACCTGCACGTGGTAAGCAGGTGTAACGTTGACCTAAGGAGGCATGCTTTGGTCCCGCAGCCTGGCCGTGTCAGAAATACACGTGTCACGGTGTCGCCACCTAGGCCCCTGACATGCTGCAGGAAATGAGCCTGCGTAATGACAGATCGGCAGGGCTGCGGCCCTATTAAGTGAAGATCCACGTACCCTCAACGGGGCCGCCGCTGCTGCCGGCAAGGTGGCTGCCACGATGAGACACGTGATGCCAAACGCCACCGCAGGTCCGGCTGTGCGACGGGGTCCGGCTGGGCTCCACACGCATTGAGGGGGAGGCTGTGGACCTGGGGCCAGGCGCAGGGCCGGGCGGCAGGGCGGAGAGCCTGGGGGTCAGCACACACGAGGACCTCGTGTCGGTACTGCTGGTGAGACGGGGCGAGGCGGAGCTGGTCAAGGGGCTTGTGGGCTACCGTGGTCCTGCTGTTGGGGGCGGCGAGCGCACGGACCCAAGAGCCAATGGGTTTTCAATGCATGTGCCCCAAGCTGATTGTGTCAACACATGCGGACATAGTGAACACGTGCCGCCTGTCCTCACTGCACGTGGCTTCCCGTGCTTCCGCAACCGCGCTACCGCTTCCGCCCGCCGGCATGTATGACGCAAGACGCAGACGTGTGAAGTGCTGGACTAACACTGTTTATTTGTCCTCGCCCTACTGTGCCCTCCGCAGCTGCGCTCCCAGGAGGTGCTGCTGCTGCAGCTGCTGCGCGGCGGGGAGGAGCTGGTGGCGGTGCGCAGCGTGGGGTGCCACGTGGCGGAGGACGACGCGTTGGTGGTGCGCACCGCACAGAGGGCGGAGGACAGCTGGCGGAGGCAGCGCGCGGCGGAGCGGGAGGCGGCGGCGGCGGCAGCCGCCGGGCGCCAGTCGCTCAACGGTGGGACCGAGGTGCCGTTCGGAAATGGGATTGGAGTTCGTGTGGTGGTGCAGTATTAACATAGATGGATGATCATGCGCACGCACAGATGACGAGTATGTCCCTGTGTTGTCTGTTGATGTCTGCAGGCAGCCAAGCTCCGCAGCTGCTGGTACCCCTGCATCACGGCGAGGCAGGCCCTGCGACCACACATGGGGCAGCCGGGGCTGTGGGCACCGCCATGACCCATGGGTCGCTAGGGCCCCTCGGCGCGGGCCACGGCACCCCCGCGGCCCCCGCGCCTGTGGCCCCCGGCGCAGCGCATGCCGCTCCGCTGCGTCCCATGCGGCGCAGCGCCACCGGAGATCTGGTGCTTAGTGACCACCTGCCCCTGGTTACACAGCACCTGGCTCACGCCGTGCAGCTGCACCACGCTTCGGGGCAAGGAGGCGACACGGGGCTGGGAGGGCCGGGGGCTGGTGGCCTGCCTCCCAGGCCGCACGGCGGCGGGCGCGGGGTAGAGGCTGCGCCGCTGACACCAGCCGTGTACGCAGCGGGGGCTGCTGGAGCGGCCGCAGGAGCTGGCACTGGTGGGATGGGCCATGGGATGGGGTCTGGCACGGGGCAGCAAGGGCAGGGTGCTGGCCCACAGGTGGGGGCTGTTTTGTACCCACCAGCTCATGCAGCTGCTGCTGCTGCTGCTACCGTTGCAGGAGGTGTGGGGGTTGGTGGGCTAGGGGCTGGGCAAGCAGGCGGCACGGGGCTTCCCCTGCCGGCTGCGGAACGCCAGGCGCTGGAGGCGCAGCACATGGCCGCACGCCTCCGCGCCCGGCAGCGGAGCTACGGGCAGCTGCAGGGGCTAGAGGCGGCGCCTGCACCTGCAGGTGGGCAGCAGCAGCAGCAGCAGCTGAATCCGCAGCAGCAGGGGCAACACGGAGTGGCAGCGCCGCTGCCGCACGTGCATCCAGAGCAGCAGCATCCACAGCGTCCGGCGGTGCAACAGCTGGCGAGCCACCAGCAGCAGCAACAGCAGCTGTTGCGGCGGGGCGCAACCCCTCCGGGCGGGGGCCCGGGGGCAGAGCCGCAGCAGCACACGCAGGCAAACCATGGTGGCCTGCCCGCCGGCGCTGGGCCTCCTGGTCATGGACAGGCCCAGGGCAATGTGACAGGGCCAGCGGCTGGAGCAGCGGCTGCTGCTGCTGCTGCTGCACCCCCTGGAGCTGGCGCAGGGCCGGCGCAAGGTCGGGCTGCTGGCGCCGGGCCAACCATAGCCAACCACCTATCGGCGGCAGGGGCAGGCGCGGGGGAGGGGGAGGGGCCTGGTGTTGGAGGTGTGTGCATCACGGGCATCAAGCAGCGGCTGCTGGCGTACCTGTACGGCACGTGCCTGCGGGCGCACCCGGGACACCCCCGGCGGCAGCAGCGTGAGGCGCTGGTGCTGTTCCGCCACATGGACCTGTACCGCTCGCTCGTCATCCGAAAGGTGGGCGTTGTGCTGCACCTGCTTGGAATCTGCCTATCACACCCCACCCTGCGCTGTGCTTTTGGTGCTTGCGGGTGCAACACGCCAAGGCTGATCCGTTACGCCCTACAAACTTGCATTATGACCCGTTGAACCCCCTCTGCTAGCAACACTTTACGGCAACTCGCTCCCCGCGCGCACAGGCCCAGCTGGTGGACCGGCACCGGCTGCTGCTGGAGCTGCGAACGCCCGCCGCCGCCGACGTGGCGTCATCCACGCCGGGGGCCCCGGCCGGCCCGCCGCCCGCCCCCGGGCCGGGCGTGCCGCCCTGCCAGTTCTACGCGTTGTACGACATGGCCTCCACCAGGGTCATCACCATGCGAGCGAGTGAGTGGCCGCCTTGGCTAAGCAACGCGCAAGTACCAGAGCAACCTGGGCCCTGTGTTTCCGTTTGCCGCTGTGCCGCTCCGGGATGGCCACCCTAGCCCCTCCCGGCCACAGCTGCAGACAAGCAAGTGCACACCGGTAGAGTGACGGGCTGCTGCAAGAAGCGGTGTGTGTATGTCACATGCTACAGATGCCCCGTAAGTGCCCGTCAAAGGCCATGAGGCTTCTAATTGCAATGTTATTACATTGTGCTCAAGTGCCTGATGTTGAGTTGGTGTGGTACACCAACGTGGTCAGGCGTCGAGCTTGCCTTGACGTTAAAAGCGCGGCCTTGTTGTCCCTCCAGGCGCCGAGGAGGTGCTGGACACGTACGTGCGCCGAGTGGCTGGTGCGGGGTCTGAAGCACCATGGACGGAATCTCTGCCGCTGTGGGACAGGTGGGCCACTGACCACACTGCTGTGCCATACCGTCTGCAGTTTGCGTAGCTCAGATGCTCTCCTTGCGGTCACCGGTGACCAAGCATCGCACAGTCGTGGGACAGACCTGCACCATGCCACGCCAGCCTCCTCAGCCCTTCGTAAGACCAACTCACCCTCCCTTGCCCGCCCGCCCTTGCGCCTGCCGCACAGGTTCGTGTACGACAACGCCCTGTCCGCCGCGCGCCTCAAGACCGGGCTGCTCACGCACACAGCGATGGGCACCGACGGCAAACCCACCGGCCCCGACCCGCGCTCCCTCACCCCTCTCTTGCCGCACGTCCCTGCGCCCCCCGCCGCCCACGCACCTTCACCCAGCTCATCCGCACCCGCCCAGGCCCCCGGCGCGCCTGCCCCTAACGCCCTCTCCACCCGCAAAATCCTACAGCTGCTGCCCCCCATGACCGCCCGTCACGCGCTCTGCCCCAGCCCGTACCTCGACTCATCGCTGTACAGCTACGACGATCGCGTCATCTCGCCGTACATCCGCGTCCGTGCATCGCTTGAGCAGCCCATCTCCTTCCGGCCACGCGCCCTGTCCACACCCACACACGCAGCTGCCCTTTCTGCAGCACCCCTGGGCGCCCATAAGTCCACGCCGCCCGCGCCGCTGCCGGGCTTTCGGTTGGAACCGGGGGCCTTCGAGCCGGTTGTCGTACGGGACCGGCGGTTGGGCCGCCACGTGCTGCATCTGGTGCACCCCGACCAACCGTTTGTGCTGACTGTGTTCAGCGTATTCACGCAGAACACCCTGAACATAAGCTTCAGGTTATAATGACTGGATCCAGATGGCAATTGCTTGACTGTGGCATATCGTAGAGTACATGCTTTCTCGTCGTGAGGCTGATATGGTGCTTTTGTGGTCGTGGTGGTGCTGGTGGCGGTGCTGGTGGCGGTGCTGGTTGTGCTGCTGGATGGTGGTGCGTGGCTAGAGGCCGCTGGGCAGAGGGTGGCCGCTGCAGGGGCAAGCATGTGACACGGGCAGCTTGGCGAACGTGTGCGGAGCAAGGGCACGGAGCGGTCGTAGCAGGCAGCCGAGCACCGGTTGCATGGTGGATGCAGCAGGCTGCTGAGGCAAGCGAGTAGATTCTGGCGCAGCGGGTAGACGCGTGAATGAAACAACTCATAACGTCATAAGCTTGACGCAGGAGCTGCCGCGCACGCTCAGGGAATAATCCACTGATGGCGTGCAGTGGGCCCAACGTGGCTGGCTGCATGTTGCAGGATGGGTAAGGCAGGGGAGTGTGGCTTGCACATGTAGGGAAATGCGGAGAGTTAGGTTAGAGCAGGCGTTGAGCTTGCCAATGGTGGTAGATTGGCACGAGCGTGTAGTATGTTTATGGTTGTCGGACAATCGGAGGCAGTTGCTGGTCGCAAGAAACCCGCATACAACAGTGAAACATACAACACTGGTGTGTTGTTGCAACTTGCGAGCTTTGCATCACAATCGGGCGAAGGATATGGCACACTGTTAGCCACGGCTGACGGCAGGGTGGCGACATGGAGGCAGGATGTAGGGAATGGCATAACGGGCAATGGCACCAAGTAGTACCCAAAGTACGGAGTCATGATGCCACGCGTGACGCACTGCGGGTGGGTACCTATGACAGTTCAGCAGTTGAGCTCTCAATGTGTATGGAATGTGTGTCCGGATGGTGGCTGCGGGTTGGCATAGGCATCTCGAATGCCAGCGAGCATGCCCACTCACCTCGTGCGACGTTGCTAACACATGCTGATCGTGGTATTTTTGCTGGAAACGTAGAACGCTACAACCCTGTCAGCTGTCACGCTGCCGCTGCCGACACCCATCGCCATGTACCTGTTGGTAATGGTCGGTGAAAGAGGGTGCGTTGGGCATCAGGCAGTGTCTAGCGCAGGGTGCTGGAGGCATGGACCATGGAGGGTCCTTTCTGTGCAGCTTTCGGACGTCGCCCTTGAAGTCGTTAGTAGTTGTGCTTGATGTGTGTAACTGGACCCTATGCTCTGTTGCTCTCTGTGCTCACATGGAGACTGACGCAGCAAGTCCGCCCTGCTGGGGCCAGTACGGTAACCACCTGGCTTGCCATCGTGATTTGGAACTGAAGCTCTCCCTCAATGACAAGAAGTGCTGTCTGTGCATGTTGATGCCTACGTGCACCTGTCAGTTGCCTAACTAAACGCAGTGTTACGCAGAAGGGCGCTCCCGGTGCGCGCGCACGGGGTACAGCTCGAGGTGGGTTACAAGTACCTGTCTTGCGTCACATAATCAGCTGACAAACCACGGAGCACGGACAATTCCAGCCTATCTCATTGCCAGGTCCTGAGAGGAAACGGGTCAATCCATGGCTACGGTGCGAGAAGGCCAACCATGCCCCCCCTTTGCCACAGCATACGTAACCTCAGCCACAACGTATACCACGCCATGACCCATGAGCAGTCTCGCGTCGTTCCTCTTAATAGTGAACAGTGGGCCACTCAAGACTCAGCCGTGAATACCGGTACAGGGTAATCCCACCCAGCCCCGCCATCCGTGGACAGGATAAAAAGGTTGAGGACCTACTGCTTGATTGGCACACACAGCATGTCACCTTGCATCGGCAACATGCCACTGTGCATTTAACGTACAGTAATGCTACTCATCGTGGCTAGATGTTAAGACGGCCCAGGTGAGTCCCTGTAACGGCCTACAAGAAAGCGGCGTCTGGCCATTCCACGACCATTTGCATCGATCTGTACCCCAGAAGGGACTTTACCATCATCCGCCCGTTTCGTCCATGCTGCAAGCCCGCACCCCGCAGCCTGTTTCATGCACTCGGGGTCCACTGCATCATCTTGTACCGCGCGTCGCACACACGCCGCGGCCCTCTCCGACCATGACACGTGGGACAGCGCACGTGTGCCTAGGCTGCCACGGCCCCCGTCAATTCGCAATCCCACATTCTTCGTCATGCAAAGCCGACATCACGAAACGGCCGTGTGCGCCCTTCCACGCTCCAGGGCGAGGCCAGCAACCGCGTCCGGTGTGACGGGTCATGCTACACAAAATGTCGTCCGTACCGCACAGCAGCCGCCAGTGCACACATCCAAGCTGGATTGACCTGCCTGCACGACCCCTTGGTGTGATGTGCTGAAGCCCCTAATTCTCTTGAAGCTCCAACCTCGTCCCCTCGACTGGAGTGCTAGCAGTGCAACTCCCGCTGCCCCTACCATACAAAGTCGGCCGTGCGAGCCTCACGCAGCGGCAAAGGTCCTTTCAACCCGCGCTGCATGACGGTCACGGTCACGGTGCACTTGAGAGATCGGCCCCCAACGTGGGGCTCGGCCCGGGTCTGCCTCGCCGGGCACGAACCCGGCGCATCAGGCGGGTAACTACCCCTTGACTTGCAACGCTCGGTGCTTACAGCTGGCCGCATGAGGGTGCCGGGCGCTACCCGATGAGCCGCTTCGCCAGTTGCCGGACCTTCCGGTCAAAGTCCCGGCTCGCGATGCGGGAGGTGGGCGTGTGGAACGGGTTCAGCGCCACCTGGGTTGCGCAAGGGGTGGAGGGGTACGACCAGCAGGCGAGAGCAGGTTGAGGGAAGCGGTGAGTCACACCTTGTGTGATGCACTTTGCAACAAAGTGTCGTGGCAGACAGTGAGCTTCCGTCCTGCTGATTTTGGCGGTCTCTTGCGTAGGCAATCACAACAAAACGTGGGACAACCCCAGCTCATCCCCCACAACAAAATGTGAGATACTATCAGCTCATGCTCCTTGCCCCGTACATGCATCGAAGGACCGAATGCGCTACCGTACCCGGGACCCCGGCCATGCCCCGAAGAAGCCATCCAACGCACTTGCTTTCTGCCCTCGACGCTGCTTACCGGCGCGTCAAGAAGGATGGGCACGCCACGGCCGTTTCGCAACATACGCTGCCGCGCTGACAGTGCATGTGGCTAAGCTGCCGTCTGAGACATCGTGACGGCATTCCCGGTCACACGGTGCGGTCGCATTCTGCACCTATAGGTGCAGGTGGTTCGTTACACAATATACCGTATGCCCCCCCTACGGGCCCCTAAAGGGCAACTGATTGCCGCGGTGGCACCCACCCGCAGGTAGATGTCGTAGACCTCCGTGAAGAACGCTCGGATGGTGTCGTCTGAGCGCCCGTCGTGCAGCATCAGGAAGCGCACATTGCCAGGGGTCACGAAGGCGGTCACGTTCAGACCGTTGAAGCGGTCAACCACCTGAACGGGGCGTGTCAGGGTGCGGGCCACGGGGTCAAGGGTGACGGTGGTGGCGAGGTGGAGCGTGTGGATCAGGGCGAGGAAGGGCGTCCGCGGTGTTAAGCGACCGTATCTGGAACCCAGCGAGAGTGATACTCCTCGTTGGCCCCGAGACCAGAGGGTACACAGGTATAAAGCTGTGGGGCCGTGACATTGCGTACAGCGGGTCATGTGGTCAGCCATGTGGCGGCCGAGGTCGGGTCAGGAGCACGGCCCGGCCCCCGTGTGGGCCTTTCCTTTCCTGCCTGTTGCACAGCTCTAGATGTACCGCCACCGGTGTGTACCTGTGTGGTCGTGCTGCATACCGGTACACTGTGGCTCGTGTCCGAGTCGACTAAACGGTCAACAAGATGCATGGGCGGGCGCTTGCCTTCAGGTGTGGCTCCTTACTCATCCACATCTGCTCATCGACCGCATCCAGAGACGAGTGCAGGACGAACTGGTGCAGGTACTGGGTTTGTTGCTGTGGGACAGGTGTGCGAGGCAGTTATGGGCATGCGCGGACTGGCACACGTTGTGTCCGGAGTGTCTGGACAGGTGTTGCGGAACAGCACGCACGGCTTGCGCACCTCCTTAGGCCCCGTTAGATCCACTTCGTATATTGGGTGGTCTTCTTTGCCAACAATCACAAACGTTAACGTCGGAGTAGCCATCCCGCTCGAGGACCTCCCCAGCTGCTCTGACCACAGTGCCTCCCTAAGCCAACCTCATGACGCAGCAGCTTCAGGTGAAAGGTTTGACGCAAAAAAAATTGTGCTACAGTACGCTAGTGTAGCGCAGCTGCTCGACCTGCATAATTTTTGGGGGCATCGGCCGTACCGCAGGACTTTTGCAGTCCTGTCCTCTCTTGCAAACACCCTAAATATCACGAGCAAGTACAGAGAATTATCGTATCTGGAGAAGGTTGCCTCCGCCATTAAGTGGAAAGTGCTCTATCACGCTGCTTCAACAATCAGCTGCTAATCACTCAGGTCGACCTTGTATTGGTCGCGTGTGTACCACAACGTTCTTCAATAGGAAAGACACAAACCTGTAGGGCGGGCAACTTTCCTCGTTGCGCATCTGCGGGGGCGACGGGCCGACAGGCGCAACCCGCGGCAGTTTAAGCGCGATGATTATCCCAGTCCGGTGCTTCACCTGTGGAAAGGTGGGCATCCGCGGGTGTGCTGCCTGCCGCTGTGTGGGACAGCACGGCCGGCGGCGAGACACCTCCCCTGCCCCGCTCTGAGGCACCCAGACTGCACCCAGACGGCCCAGAGTCACAGCAAGTTGGCGATGTCTGCTGGCACAGGTCATCGGCAACAAGTGGGACACCTACCTGGACTTGCTCCAAGCAGGGTATAGCGAACAGTAAGTCATGATCAGCTGCATGCGAAAAGGAACCCCCCATGGGGCCATCAGACTGCTGGGAACCGTCCCGATGGAAACGGCCTTCACTGCATGTCCTTTGCACGCTAGAGTCCGCTGTACCTTCAGGCATATTTTACTCCTTGCCTCTCACGTTGCGCACGGCCCGCTGAGCATGCCCCCCACGATGTCCCCCCATAGCCTTCACCGCCGTGCACCTGACGGCCTACGAACGGGTATCCGTCTTACCGTTGTGGTTTACCCGCCCTTCCAGAGAGGCCCTTGACGGCCTGGGGCTGACGCGGTACTGCTGCCGCCGCATGCTGATGACACACGTGGACCTTATTGAGAAGCTGCTCAACTACAACACCCTGGAGCGTGCGGCCGCTGCCCAGCAGCCAGCCCAGCAGTGAGGCCACGTTGAATGGGCCCATAGACGAGTGTGCCTTAGCAAGGGTGCTACGTCTGTGGGCTGCATGGAACAGATGCCACTGGCGGAAAGCTGGCCGCCATGGCGTACAGGCAGGCAGGCAGGGATAAGGTTCAAGTAACGTGCACGGCTCGAGCGGGGCAGATGCGCTTGTAAGGATGCAAATCAGCTGCGTGGAGGGACTAAGGGGTGTTGCCTACGCGAGGCGGCAGCCCAGCTCGTGTGGATTGTTCCTCCAAGAAGTTAGGTGCACGTTGTATGCAATCATTATGGCGCTCATGACGCAGACCATGGTATAGCTGTGGTCCCACGCCGCCGAAGTAGGGTGTTCGTCGTGCCTGAGCCTGGGCCCTGGGGTTACGTGGGGTTGTGCGTAGGGTTGCGGCGGCCGCTGGTTGACGGAGGCAGCTGATAGGGCATGCACGCATGCTGTCCGCTACAATCCTCACGCTTGGCCTGCAACGCGCATTTTGCAAAAGAGCTCGGGGGTACTTAACCTGGCTAGGCTGTTGAGGACCCTCTCTGGACGACGGTCGCTGTACAGTCACGCTGCCGTACGTCGGCCACTACACGTTGTAATTTGGACTCGATACGCGTTCTTTCGTGTTTATTTGGTGTATGCGCAGCATTGCGTTCCCCAGGTCAGACGACCTTGTCAATGCCCGGCTCGCAAACTTCACCAGCGCGAAGCGTTGCCAAGGCATACTTCATCAAGAATTAAAATCAACAACAAGTGTAACTGACAGCTGCTCATCTTCCCTTGCGGCACCGCGCCCGGCCAGGTCTTCCTTCACTCATGCCGAATGGGACGATGGTCGGATACGCACACGTTGACTCCGCACTATAGTAAACGCAAAGACCGGAAGCTTATTGCCTGCTTTACTGTTTGGCTGGTCTACGCTGAGTCTACCACAGGAAAGTCGCGCACCTACACCCAAACGGCCTTCCCTTGCCATACTTGTGAACCTGGGCAGCGGGTAGCTGCGGTATACTGCATGGATATGCCCTTGATAGCTAGGCGATAGGCAGGGAGTGTCCAGCAACCCTTGTGAGCGAGCACCCTGAATTTCAGGGAGCGGCCTCTCTTTGCACCTAGGAGCGCAGCTGGTTACACTGTCATCAATAGCATTGGTTTTACAGCAGCCAGCACAGCCCTCACAGGCAGGCAACCTTCTTAGACTGGGGCCGGTAAAATATGGGTAACCTCTGCAGCTGTGCCGGCCCCGGCAGTGCTGGAGATAATGTTCAGTATGCGGCAAAGGCTGGTGTCGCGGCTGCCGCCCCTGGTGGGAAGGCACAAACTGCTGCGCGCAAGGAGCCTGGTCCGATGGACGTTATAGAAGGCGCGCTGGCCGATGCTCAGAAGGAGCTAGACAGAAATCGTGGACATGACTTCAACGATAGATACAAAGTCAGTAAGCTGATTGGCCATGGCGCCTTCGCCAAGGTCATGGTGTGCAGCCACAAGGATACACACGAGAAGTACGCGGTGAAGACGGTGCAGAAGAATGTGGAAGACCCGGGAAAGCAGCGGGAAGGTGGGGAGTGCAAACTCGGCTTCCCTTCCAGCGCTGTCGGCGCGAGGGGGTCGGTCACTGAGCTGTGGGGTCTGCGCTGACTATTGCGCAGGTATCCTGAAGGAGATAGCCATCATGCGCCTGCTAGCGGACCACCCCAACACCATTAAACTTTACGAAGTGTACGAGGACAAGGAGAGCTACCACCTGATTCTGGAGCTGTGCAGCGGGGGAGAGCTCTTCGACCAAATCATTGCCAAGGTGTGTGGCTTCCCGGCTGCCTGTCTGTTGAAACCGCTAGAGCTTGTCATTGATGCTGGCTTACATGTCTCTATCTGCCTACACAGGGACATTTCTCGGAGAAAGATGCCGCAGAGAAGATGCACTGCTTGTTGCATTTCATCAACTACGCCCACTCCAAGAACATCATTCATCGCGACTTGAAGCCAGAGAACATTCTGCTTTCGGACAAGTCACCCCATGCAGTGCTCAAAGTCATTGACTTTGGCACAAGCGACTTCTGCCTGGACGGCCAGCGCCTCAGTCAGAAGTTTGGGACACCATACTACGTGGCACCCGAGGTGGGTTGCCTGCTGGCATGCAACTATGCGTGGCCTGCTAGGTGTTTACTGCTGTACTGGGGAAGAGCAGACGTTGGCACGGTGGTGGGCCGGCGGTGCCGTACCTGGTCCTTTGCCAACCGCCTGACGAGGATTGTAGCGGGCGCCTTTCCATGGCGTCTCTCCCTCACACTCCTATTGACCCGTACAGGTCCTTAAAAAGGACTACGACAAGTCTGCGGACATCTGGAGCGCAGGGGTCATCATGTTCATTCTCTTGTGCGGCTACCCGCCCTTCGGCGGCAAGACGGACGCAAAGATCCTGCAGCGTGTCCAGCAAGGTGCGGAGGGCACATGCATCGTGGCAGCCATGTACAGTGCCCACCGTCCCCTTACGTGCACATTCAGTTCTCTGCTGGCGTAAGCCTTACTGTGTCGTCGCCATCTCTGACCACGTCGTCCCGTCCCCGTGCCTGTCACCACAGGGCAGTACTCGTTCGACGGGAAGGAGTGGGAGGTGGTCACGGAGGCCGCTAAGGACATGATTGCGCGCATGCTGGTCATGGACATCTCGAAGCGCGCTACCGCAGCGGAGCTGCTGCAGCACCGGTGGTTCCAGGTGGCCGCCACCGCGCCCGCCGCGGCGCTGGGCCAGCACATGGTCAAGCGCCTGCGCGCCTTCGCGGGCATGAGCCGCATGAAGCGCCTGGCGCTGGTGGTGCTGGCGCGGACGCTCACGGACAACGACGTCAAGCGGCTGCGGGTGGGTAGTTAGGACGGGCTGCCATCTGTTCTTGGTGTAGAAAAGCTGAAGGTGCTGGGGTATGGAGGACGGCGGAGCACCGAAAGGGCTTTGGGGGCATGCGACCCCGCATTAATTAGAGTGCACGGCGCCAAAATGCACGGCATAGCAACTGCAGCGCATGGTCGCCTGTGCCTTCTGCGAATCATATGTGGCTGGGAGGCGGCCGTATCAGCACTCTACTGCATTGCGTGGGTAGGCCACGCTGCACGCATGCAGGCTAGCAATGTGTGTCTTAGGGCACGTGTGGATGTACAGCAGCTGGTCGTCTCCTGACACCTCTAGACCGACGGGCACGAGGTCCATGTGCTTCAGCGTCAGCAGTTGCTTGGCATCATCCTTGCTGGCCCCCGGCACTGCCCAACAACTGGAGTACATTACTTCTGCTGCATAATCTTTGAGGCCCCATGCTGAAAGCACCCACCGGCTTCACCCGCCCGTGGCTCACCGTCTGCAGGAGCTGTTCGTTGCCATGGACACCAACAACGACGGCCGGATCGACTCCAACGACCTGCACAAGGCGCTGGAGAAGGTGCGCAGGGGCGAGCGGGCCTCGTTCTGTCCGGGTCGATAGGGGGCAGTCAGTATGCACTGGGGGCTGGCGCCTCGCCGGGCGGACGCCGCAAAGCTGCAGGCAGCGGCGTACACGTGATAGTTCCTGGAATTTAGCGTTTGCCACGTTGTGGCAGCCATCCAACAGAACTAAGGGGCAAGGGAACAATTTAAAGGAAGGGGCTGAGCAAGCTCCTGCAGGGCGGGTGCCGGCAGAGTGTCGGCTGGCGGCGTGTATATCGCCAAGTTATCGTCAGGGGCCGGTCACCACCACGGTGAAGCTGTCTTGCGGTCTCAACAAGTTGTGCGTCTTGCGGTGTAGGTGGGGGCGGCCATCGACGAGAGCGAGATGCAGGACCTGTTCCACGCGTCGGACATCGACGGCAGCGGCCAGATCGACTACGAGGAGTTCATTGCGGCCATGTTGGACAGCAACCGCGTGGCGCGCAGGAAGGAGGCGGTGCGGAAATCCTTCGAGGAGCTGGACCGGGTGAGGGGCAGCGGTCTTGGGGCCTGTGTGGCTGCAACAGAAGTGGTTGTGGTTTTGCATACAGCACGGATGGTGTACGAATGCAGTTACGGGGTCACAGTGTGCAGTTGCGGGGTCATACACGGATGGTGTGGGTAACGGTTGCTGTGCGCGCAGTCAGATGGGGGCTTTTGTGCAGACCGCCAAAAGGCCGTCGTATACCCTGGGATGGGCAAGTACTCTGCATGTGACCCATCCCCGGACTGTGCGTGTACGCGTTGGGTCTGCAGGCACATGCCAGGTCTGCAGGCGAACACAACCACTAATCGTTCGGACCTGTGTGCGAGCTTGCACGCTCACGATGTTAGGGGTTGGAGGAACGTGGCTCCTTGTTGCCAGGCCAGGTGCCGACGTTGGGAAAAGCAGGTATTCGCCCTACCTGGCCCCGGGCCCCACGCCACGTTTCTGAATATGTTATGTTGCGATCGACTGTGTTGCCAGGACGGCGACGGCTTCATTACCGCGGAGGACCTGGTCAAGGTGATGCCGCGCGGCTCGTCCATCGAGCTGGCGCGGGAGATGGTGAACGAGGTGGACAAGAACAACGACGGCCGCGTGGACTACGCCGAGGTGGGGGCAGGGGACGGGGCGGCAGGGGTGGGACGGGGCTGCACTCTGCGTCGCGGGTGCACTGCATCTGGTGTGCAGGGTGCGTTGGGCTGTAGGCTTGTCACTGAAGCAAACCATACTGTTGGCGCTTGAAAATGGCTCGTCGCTCATGGCGAGGCTGCTGCTCGTTTGCCTAAGCGCGCCTGCAGTTTGCCGAGGTTTGAGCTGACATGTGTGCCCTTTCGTATACCTTCGCAGTTCGAGAAGATGATGCAGTCGTAAGGAGGTGCTGGAGGCGGCGGTGGCGGAGGGTGGGGCATGCAGTACGCACTCAACCGCGCGGTGCGCACGTGCGCTGCACCACTGGGCAAAGGGGGCGTGGGGGAATGTTGGCTGGCGGGTCTGCCAGCGCGCTACGAGGATGCGGACGTGCGGCTCGCATTCTCGTCCGGAGATTTGGCGGTTTGGGGTCAAGCAGCATGCAAATGCGGCGGGGCAGGGCAAATGCTTGACTACACTGGCACACGGAGTGCTGAAAATCGTAATAAGGCGCTTCCCTGAAAGGCAAGATGGGGTAGTGCATCGCGACTTGTGGAACTTGGTGTGCAGTTCAGGTTGTTGGATGGGATAGGGGGTCCCGCGTGGACCCATGCTTGGCAGGTCTGGAAACCAGGGAAACCAGGCGCAAGTGCACCAGCAACGGCTTGCGGTGGCAAGGACAAGCCGTTTGCTGTTGGGTTGCTGCCGCTGCTTGATGCAAAGCCGGTTGTGCCGTGCCGGCAACGGGATGAGTGCATGCGGTGCATTAGTGCATAAGCCATGCTGCTAGCTATGATGGCACAAGGTTGGGCTGGAGCGAAGAGTGAGACGAGTTGGCCTTCGCCACAAGCAGCCCTAGTGCGGTGTGGTGCGGCCTAGCGCATAGCAAATGGAGCGCCGTCAGGTGAGCAACTGCGGGGCGAAAGGGTGCTGTGGGGCATATGCTACGTTGGCTGTCATTCGGACGAGAGGTGTCGCTGTGCATTAGATGTAGGGCACTTGCCCTGTTATTTTGACGCTGTGTGCATTGGGCCTGGCGTGCCACGATCGAAGCAGTGAGCGGTAGGCGTAGGCAGCAGGCACGGGCTGTCTATGTGCGAGCCATAGAACCATGGGTCAAGGTTGGAGGCACGAGGCCACGGTACGTACAGACGCTGCATGGGCACCAAAGTGAGGCCATGTGGTTTGTGTGGGTAGTCGGGGTGTGACGTATGGGCTCATGGTTGCCATGTGAGCCCGAAAGGGACCCATGCATTTGTAGTGGTAACAGTGCGAGCCAGCCGCCGGGAATGCGACGCTCGGCAGCTGGCCTGTAACGCCTTGCGTGCCGAGCACAGGGGAGCACTTGCGAGAGTCGTTTACCTGACGCGCCGCCTCAGGCGTGGGCTACCCCGTGGTACTTGGTACCACCTGGCACTACGCGACGAGGGCAGACCTGAAAGACCCTAACAACAGGCAGGATGTCAGGACCGGTAGAGAAGGGTCACGAGCTCGCTGTATGATCACTATTCAGTGCCAGCCAGTGCAGGTCCGACATGCACCGGCCGTATGGTTGAGGAACGGGGTGTGACATTACCACATAGGCTGCTACTATTGCAATAATGCGAACATGGTGGCGTACAAAATGCGCCTGGCTACAGTGGGCGGTAGGTAGGCGTACAGTGCAAGCTGCAACAACACGTCGCCGTACGGCATGGCTGTTGCCCCCCCCCGCTGGTTGCCGCATGCATACCTCGCGCTCTGCTTATCAACAACTGAATTCGGTTTGTTATTTCTTGCACTTTAGCTGCGCTGGCACATTGGCCTTCCTTGGCAACTTTCTCGAATCCTACGCGAACATGCGGGCGTTGCTTGCACCTCTCGTGCTATTAGGTCTACTTAGCTTCTGTTATGCGGATAATCTTGTGGTACGGTCCTTGTGCCTCTGCTGATTGGGATAGCCTCCAGTCCAAGACAGCGTGTCTAATTCGATCCTTGACTCCGCAGCCACAGCCTGACCGGCGGAAAGCCTCTCAATGCTCGTAGGTAACATGTGGTAGCACGATCAAGCTGCAGCATGTCGCCACGAAGTCCCGTTTGCACTCGCACCAAGTGTCCTACTCCCGGGGCAGCGGGCAGCAGTCAGTGACGGGCTACCCAGACGGAGACGACGGCAACAGCCTGTGGCTCATCAGCGGACCCGCAGTAAGTAACTACACCTGTGCTCACACAATGGGTGCTGCCAGTGCGTATCCCTGATGTGCAGTTGCACAGGCCGCACAGCACCTGGTTGTGCTGACCTCTGGGGGACGACTGTCAAGGGCCAACCCCACACGATGTGACATTGTCCAGATCACTGCACCAATTCCTCACTGCGAGTAATGCTGCGCACTAAACGCTTACTCTGCAACTCCTCTTGCATTGGTGGACTAGCCAGCTCGACGTACACGCTGGCAGGGTGACCCGGGAGCAGGACTGCCGGTGCATGCCTAATGCCTGTGCATGCCTGTGCGGCCTCGCCTCCTCCTTCCCCAGGACGAGCCGTGCGTTCCCGGCTCCCCCATGAAGAAGGGCGCCAAGCTGCGCCTGCAGCACACCGCCACACGCAAGTGGCTGCACAGCCACCACTACGAGTCCCCGCTGTCTGCCAACCAGGAGGTGCGGGTCTCGCTAAAACACATGACTACTCCCCGTTGGCGCGTCCTTGCTTGGGGACCGGGTGACCGGGGGCCTAAGCACCTCATCTGCATGTGCACCATACGTCTTTGCCTTCCCTGCTCAAGCCAGCACGCCGCCCGCTGGCTCTGGAGCCCGGGGCCCTGGGGGGTTGGGGGAGCGCGTTTCTCGTCATCCGGCACACCTCCCCTTCCTGACAACCTGCTTTCCCGCATGGCTGCATGTAGCGCTGTCAGCAAGTGGCACATAGGGGTGGCCCACTCGTAGCGCACCGGCTGCAAAACGCGAGCTCAGCTGCAGTACCCCCGCGGCAGTCGTCCATGTGGCTGCTGCTGCTGATGATGATGATGATGATGCTGATTCTGCACAGCCCCAAGCTGTCACGTAGCTTGCTACCACGCCGCAAGCAATTTTGTAACCCACGCCCTCAGCACCCTAGCCTGAACATTGCACCCGGTGCGCCCATGCACAGGTCAGCGCGTTTGGCGGCGAGGGCATGTCTGACGGCGGGGACGTTTGGACCGTGGATTGGGACGGCAAGGTCAAGGTGTGGAAGCAGCTCACCAAGGTGGGTGGGGGACGTGGAGCTGAGAGGTGTGCGTGCAGGCGTGCGCGAGTAGGATGTACGGTATTGTCCCGTCAGCACCTGCGTCTTTGGTTGTGATGGGCGGGACTGTCTCAAGGGGGCGAACCGCCGGGGTCCAAATGACTAGTGGGCTGAGCGCCGATTACCGTCTGCACACCGTTGTTGAGCCATCAAGGGTTATGCAGCTTTTGGGCTCCCCAAGCATAAGCCACTGTAGAGCCCTTGTGGCAGAGGCTATTCAGTGGGAGGCCTGGCGGCGTGGCGGGGCTCGTTGACACTTGAAAAGGCTCGTGGTGAAACCGCACCTGCTGCACGACGTCAGTAATACATGCCAGAACGGACACCAGCCGCATCATCGCGTCATGCTTCAGGCAACAGCACGGTATCATGCAACCACAGGTCATGATCGGCTGGGTCATTTTCACGCGCTCCAACGTGCTGGCATGCCCGCGCAGGTCCGCTTGCGGCACGTGGACACCCAGGCGTACCTCAGCGCGCACGACCTGCGGTTCGGCAACCCCATCGCGGGGCAGTACGAAGTGTACTGCGGGCAGTACAAGGGCAAGGCGGCGGAGTGGCAGGCGGCGGAGGGCGTGTACCTGCCGCAGCCTGTCACGGATGGGGACGCAGAGGCCTTGCCGGCGGCGGACGACGAGCTGTGAGTGTGTGTTGCGGCCCGGTCCAGGCAGGACCGTGTGGTTTGGGGCAGCTTGCGCCCACAGTTAGGTTCCTAGTGAAGGTGGCACGTGGACGAGCGAGGGGCCACAGGCGCGCGGCGGTGGTAGCATGAACGCATTGCTGTTGGTGGACTGGCACCATGCACCTACTGCCTTACATCGTTGCGTATTTGGGAGAGCGCGGTATTAGGGTGGAGTACGCGCATGGAGTGCTTGCTCGTTCGTACGAGATCAGAGTGTCTGCCCGTATTACGACGTGCATGGTACATCATGAGAGGAGACTTGCGTGGAGAGTGCGTGCCCTTTATGTGCTGTGTGGACAGCCTCAACAGCCAACATCACCTTACATGCACACCGTTGTCTGTGGCATTACAGAGGTCTGTTGTCAATTGTGAGAACATTAAAACTTCCCTGGCAAGGTCAGGCTCTTCGCACCTGGCACGCAGCAGGATGAACCAAGCAGCGCGCCTCCGTGGCCATGAATTGCGGCATTATCAACTCAGCAGGCCCCCGCATCAGGGATTGTCCGTTGCCACCGCGTCGCAGTCGCTGTCAAGTGTGCTCCCCCAACAAGCAGCCGTTCATACGCATACGGTACATCCAGTAACATCTACGTGCACGCACGTGCTCTTATCAGCTCGTACGCAGGATGAGACGGGCTTGAGCGCCCATTGATACATAGCCGCCTGTGCGACAATCCAGCAATACATAGACGCCTCCTGGATGCCTCGCGCAAAAACTGTACCAGTAATGCGTCCGCCTGCTACGGTGCTAGAAAGCGCAAGTCCAAAACTCCTAGCACCCTGGGCCCCTATTCCCCTCATGCTCATGTGCGCTTAGCCCCGCTGCCGCGCACAACGAACGCTGACAACGCTTCAAGAAGTAACACACATCGCTGCCGGATGTCACGCACAGACACACTGCTAAGTAGGCCTGTTTCAGTCCTATTACCACGAAATATCCAAGCAAGGCGGATCAGCTGGCGGCCCCGGACACAGCTGCTTCAGGGCCGCCCAAGCTGCTGTCGCTCGACTCTTTCAGCCTCGCTATGCCCCCTTGGCCCCACTACCCTAAGCCACTGGCCTAAGCCGCAAAAGACTTGCAGGTTCCGCGGCGCCTTAACAAACCGTTGCACGACCAACGCAGTGACCGCACATGCACATGCATAACGCAAGGAGGCCGCAACGAAGCATGCATGCAATCTTGGAACAGAGATACGCCCAATCGTCTATTCGGGCCATACGAGGAAGATACTGGAGCACCACTCCACACCACATCGCGACGTACCCTCGCACGGAGCAGCCTGACCTGCAAGCTTCCTTATGCAACCGCAACCACGCACAGCACTAGCTTATTTACACCATACCGGTACACCAGTTACAGCATCCCCATGCATTACCCTTGACAACCCCTCCCTGAACACCCCTCACCCGTCACCACTCACTGACTCGCCGTCGCTGCTGTACCCCTCCTCCTCCCCTTGCGCCCGCCCCCCACGAGCCCCCTCGCCTCCCACCGGCAGCTCCACCTTCACTGCCACACCGCCGCTGGGGCTGCCCTCCGTCGCGCCCTCATCCGCCCCTCCCGCCGCCTTGCCCACGCTGCCCGCGTGATAGGGACCTTGCGCGACCCCCTGCTCAACGGGCCGCTGCACCGGTGCAGGTGCCTCCTGTTTCCCCTGCCCCTGCTGCCCCACCTCCTGCTCCTGCTCCCCACGCTGCTTTTCCTGCTGCTGCTGCTGCTGCGGCGGTGGCGGCGGGTCCAGATAGTCCTGCACCCTGCGCACGTGCGCCAGGTCTATGCGGTACATGCGCACGCACGCCAGGACCTGCTCCGGCAGCTCCTCCGGTGAGTTGCCCTGGACCACGAACGCGTTCTCGAACACCACCTCGCGAAGCCTGCGGAAGCGCGGGGCGGCGGGGGCCCAGCGGCGGATGAGGAAAGGCGTCACGGCACGTGAAATAGAGCAGAGGGTGCAAGTAGACGGAAGCACAATTAGGCTTTACACCGAAGCAGCCTGCGTGCACCTAAAGCTTCTACAACGTTATGGTGTGTGCCGCTCAGGACGCCGGCAACACGAGCGCATTGCGTTGCTGAGGTAACGCTTACATGCTAGGCCATCAGCCCACCAGCCCCCACACCTGGTGTGGATGCAGATATGGACACAGAGAAGACATACACGAGCTAAAGTCGAAGGTGCTGACGTTGTGCCACCCGGAAGGCACTGACGTTGTGCCACCCGGAAACGCACCTGCTCATGTACCAGTCTAAAACCAAAGCCGTGATGGGGTGGAACGCACCTGTTGATGTACGCCCCGAAGGCCTTGCGCGCCAGGAACTGGTAGGCGTGGATGTCAATGTCCACCTGCACGGGCACGTGGTGAACACCGTGAGGTGCACAGCAGCAGCTCAGCCGCAAAACCGGTAGGTACACATGTGGGTCAAGCGTTGCACGGCCCACACACCACATTGAGACGTCACAGTCTGCAACTGCAAAACACTTTTGCGGCTGGACCCTTTAGTCAACCGCGGGTACTGGAACCACAGCAGCACCCCGGCAGCAGGGCGTGCAGCACACGCGGCTGCGGTGCATCAAGGGCCCCACGTGCCTGCTGCCGTGCCGCGCCGCTCACGCACCTCAAGGTACCCTGGTCCGGCGAAGAAGTTGTGCTGCGGGCGCGTGAGGATGGGCTTGTCGTTGTAGGAGGTCAGCAGCTTGTGCTCTGGCGGGCTCAGCGGGCCGCGCTCCGCCCACTCCGCCACGTTGACGACGCGGGGGATGAGCTTCAGCCTGCGGGCAGCCAGACGGGGTACACGCATGGGTACGCGTGAAATGCGAGAAGCCGTGTTAGGGGGGCACGGGTGTGTGATCCCCACCAGCCTGTCCGGTGTCACGGCATACCTTCTCGTTGCGGCAGGCTCCTGGGTACGTTGCGTAACCGTCCCAACGTGGCACCCCTATGGATGCCCATCCTGTGCGTCAGCAACTTTGGGGCCTGCATTACGGCACACCCCTGCGGGCCCACCTGTCCCTCGACGTTTCACGCGGCCCCACCTGTCCCAGGACGTTCTCTATGCCTAACCTCTCTAGCTTGGTTGTGAACGAACCATGGCACGCGGCCCCACCTGTCCCTGGAGGGCGTGCCGTCCGCCTCCCTGCCGTTGGCCACCATGCGCCGCAGCAGCGCCACAGCCCGCTGGTTCTCCACCGCCCCCGCGTCCCAGTCGGGCGGCAGCCCGAAGTAGTAGATGAGCGACTGGCTGGGCCGCGCGCCGCCGCCGCCGAACAGAGTGGCCTACAAGGGTGCAGGTGCAACAAACGGAGAGGGTGTCGTGTAAACAGATGCGCAATGTCACGAGCGTACAGTGTACCAGCAGTCACAAGTCGTGGCCCACCCGCCTGGCCTTTGTACCGTTTGCCGCAAGCAGCTACCGCTCATAACCCACACGCATAGCCCCGCCCCAGCCTCCTGTTCCCCACCTTCCACCCGCTCCGACACGCCTCCCCACCCCCACCCCCGCACGCTACACCACCGCACACGTACCAGTACCCCTAACCCAATCCCGCCCGCACCTGGTATATGGGCAGCATGATGTTGAAGATGAGCAGACGCGGCAGGTCGGGGTCGCACCCCACGCCCCCCGCGGCCCCCAGCAGCGCCCCCACGTCCACGCGCGCCGCGGCGTGCTGCAGCGCGTGCCTGTCCTCGCCCGTCAGCACGTCCGCGGCCAGCAGCCGGTACAGCGCGGGCCGCGAGGGCTGCTTCAGCTTGGTGCGCATGTAGTCGGGGCCGCGCACCAGGAACGAGGCGCCGTCGCACTCGTCCCACGCCTCGCGCACCTCTCGGGCGTCCTGGGACATGTCGCGGCGCTGCGGGAGGATGGGCAGGAAAGGCAAAGCGTGTAGGGGATACCGGTGGCAGGGAGGAAAGCGTGTAGGGGCTACCGGTAGCGGTGCTCAGGAGGCGAGGTTGAGTTGCGGGGTTGCAGGGAGCTCGGGCGAGGCCCAGCCCAGGAGCCGAGTGCAGGGTCGGGGGAGGATGTTGGGCGTGGGGAGGGTGGTAGACAAAGGGACGGGCGCGGGCGCGGCGTGAGCTGGAACGACAGTGCTCGAGTTGGTGGAGGTAGTGATCTGGGCCAAACTGGCCAGGCAGCGAGCTGACAAGTGGCGTTTCCGACCTGCGCTGCAAACAAGTGAGCACAGTTCTTGGGACGCCCGCAGCTGCGCCCCTGCGAGGCTCCTGCCCTCGCAGGCGCTCACCTTGAGCGTGCAGCCCGGCCGCAGCAGCGCACCCTGGACCTGCGCCGCCGCTGGCGCTGCCGCCGGCCCCGCGGCCGACCCTGTCCCTCCCGCCCCGGCCGCTGCTGCGGCCCCGGCGGCGGTCGCGCTCCCGCTCCCCGGCAGCGTGGGCAGGCGCAGGTTGATGTTGGTGATGTTGTCCAGGAGCGGCAGGCACAGCGCCAGCTTGGCCATGGGCCCGGTGCCGTGGCCCCCGGCCATGAGGGTGTCCTCCGAGGTGTCGCTAGTGCCCACCAGCGTGTGCCCCCGCCCGCCTGCCTCCTTGGCGCCGGTGGGGGAGGTGCCCAGGCCGCTGCTGGTCTTTCCCTCGCCCCCTTGGTCGCCGCACCATGAGGGCCCCGGGGCCAGCGGCGGCCACTCCGAGGAGGGGGCGCTGGAGGGAGCGGCAGGCTGGAGTGTCTGGGAGGAAGGGGAGAGAGGGGAGTGGGCATGGTGATCTGGGTCGGGCGTTTTGCGGCCGAAGAGTGTTGGGGCATGGTGGCAGGCAGTCAGGATGATGGCGTGCATGCTAAGGCGGAGTCGTTGTTAGGGAAGGAGTATTGTGCCTTACCGAGCAGTCGGCTGCACATGACGTAGCTGGATGGTGTTGGCGCCACTCGTGAAGGTGGTGTTGGTGCGAGTCTGCTGGGCCGCCCTCGGGGTGTGGTGCAGCTGTTGATGGGTGCCGTGGGCTGTGGTGTCCGCTTCGAGGCTCCGGACTTCCAGGCGCTGCGCATGGATGGTCCAGGTTTACAACGTGACAGGGGTAGCAAGGTAACGGGCAGGCACATGGCCTTGACCAGTGCTGCAAGGCCAAGGGAGCAGCACACGGAGCTGGAAGTGGCGGCAGGTAGCGGTAGTCTAAGAGCGTTGCAACCCCGCTCGCACCTTCCGGAGATGGAAAATGCTCCAACGCGTCGTGGTATTCTGCGAGCAGGGCCAATGAGTTTGGGGGTCATGCACGCACAGCGGCGCGACTACGAGGAGATATACTTCGCCATCAGACAGGTTGTTTTGTTGCGCCTTCTACTCGCTTTGCACCAACCTGATAGAAAGCTGGCTTTCGATAAGGGCGTAAGGACCTCGCAGCTAGCCCGCTCCGAGGGCTTGCCCGACGCTTTGCCGGAGCCCTCGGCCTGTATAGCCTCCGTGCGGTGGCCCTTTTGCCGACGTCGACGGGCCCCAAAACAGCAACAAATTCCCATTTTCGCTGATGAAGCCGCGAACGAAGGAAGAGCACTAATGAGTTGAGAAGGCGCGGACGGGGACGAGCCCTTGTCTTTGTTCCTAGGGTAGGTCCATTCTAAGTAACTAAGCTACGCATTATATTCTGTAGTCCACTGGGGGGGTAGGGAGCTCGCCACTGCGCTGCAAAGGCCAGCTCCTGGGACGCAAAAGGCCAGCGCTTGGTGGCGTCAGTGGTGTCAACGTGCCTGTCGTCTATTGTACACTTGGGACAAGTAATTACTGTGTGCAAGTTGAGTTATAGTTGACTTCTGAAGGAAAACAGCATGTGCATGCAGCAGGCGTTCGAGCGGGTCTGTACGATTGAGGTACCTTCACAGGGCAAGCGGCGGGCCTCTGAGGTGCCATAAAGACTCAACCGTAAGTCATTCTTCAGTAGAAAAACAGAGCGTCCCTTCCTGAAGACATCGTGTTGCACGCTGTGCGTCAGCATAGTAGCCCGCAGCCCCAGCCAGAGGGTGCCAACTTGCCCGGAATCTGGCTTTTTTCCTAGGGGGGGTCGGGCGGGAATCTGGTTTTTGGATACCGGCTTTGGGGCCACGTTCGGCATCTAGGCTGCTGAGCGGGGACCGGGACCGGTATCTTAGCTGCCGGTCGGGGGTCGCGTCCGGCATCTCAGCTGCGGGGGTTGGGGTCAGGCCGGAATCTGAGCTGCCACGTGGGGGTCGCGCCCCGAATCTAGCTGCAGGTCGGGGGGGCACGCCCCCAAACGTCCCCAAACAGCGAAACACCGCAAAGCGACGCAGTGCTGTTCGTCTGGCACCTCGTATGCATGCGGCATAGCTACGTAGTTACGGAACATCATGACTTGCCCGCTGAAAAGCAAGCAAGTGCGGTCCCGACATGTGGCACCATGGTGCACAAAGGCCGCGTGCTCGGGAAACGAGGCTCTCCTGCACCGCAAAACAGGAGCAGTTTGCACGCCTCTATTGCCGCAATACTCCTGTTTTGTCTCTTGTCTGTTGTCGAGGCAAAACGCACTGTGTCGGATGTGCCGGCAAAGAGCCGGGACTTCGGAGGGGCTTACTATTGTCAAGAGGCAAACTCCTCAAACCATTATATTATATGGCCACCTTCGAGCCCATGCACTGCTTAATAGGCCCGAAATAAGTAGTCCCGAAACCGCACGGATCATAGCTTAGCTTTGACCCTGGCCGCACGTGTGGCATATCAGCTATACATGCTGGCTCCTAGCCCTGCATTTCAGCTGTTCCCGCTTGCCGAACAGCCGCATCTCAGCTACCAGCACCGACCCAAAGCCCCGCATCTCAGCTATGGGCCCCACCCCCAGCCCGGAATCTCAGCTGCCGGGCCTGACCCCGCGCTCGGCATCTCAGCTGCCGGACCCGACCCTGACCACCGTATCCCAGCTCGCAAAATCACCCCATCCGCGATATCCTGGAGCCCACCCCCCCTTCGCCTTTTTTGGAAGTTGGCACCCTCTGCCCCAGCCCTGGCCAGCCCGTGGCAACAACCTGCCTGGTCAACCTCCGAAGCTGTACGCACACGGACGTATACGGCACGCATTGATACTCGGTCACCCATGAGGACATCGTGTACAATGCCAGCGTGCTGCCGCTTTACGCCCTCGCACGGGTGAACATCAAGCGCAGCCCTGCATGAGCCCTGCATGAGGGGCTAGTTAAAGTAGCTCGTTAAAGTAGCTCGTTAGCACCAGACAGTCGAGACCCGCCCAGCGCAGACCAGCCATAGAGGTGGTGCCAATCCCTTCCCTCCCTTCCCTTCCCTTCCCTTCCCTCCTGCGTGTATGTCACAATGCGTTGCACTGACAGTGTGCAGAGAGGACCACAACCCTGGTGGCCATGGCGTATGGTACTCCGCCGCCCCAACCCCACACACGGTACTTCTGTACAGCCAGGGTACAGCACTGCACAAGAGCCCCCACCCCATCCTGTATGTATGGTTTTACAGTTCTGGTCCCCTTCCAGAGCCCAGCCCCATCCCGCTCAACACACAGAGCTGGTCCCGGCCATTAGGGACACGGGGTTTTCCACCCCTCTCGCTGCACGGAAAGGAGCGACACGCTCCATAAGTATAGGCCACGACGTGCGGGCCTCAAGTTCACCCTAACACAGCCTGGTCCCGCCCCCTCATAGCTTCTCAACAAGACGCACCCACAGAGCCTACGCAGCACCCCTGTCGCGGTTCCCAACCATCCTGTCTCTGCCGTGCAGGGCAACCGCCAGGCACACGCCGCAATTCCTTCCCAACTTGTTCAGAGGCAGCCAAAGTACTTCCCGCCACCGTGGATGCACTCCTTATGCAGGACAGAAGGCCGGTGGCAGCCCCAGCACTCATACTGGACACACCCCCTGTGCCTCGTCACCCTGACGGCATTTACGCAGCGCTTCGTCACCGCACAGTGGAGTAAGTGGCCCAGCTGGCTGCATTGGCCGTGCTGTTGAACGGCAGGCCCGCCCTGTGGCTGTCGCTGCGAGGGCCAAACACCTTGACCTGCAGGCACGGAGACGCGGAGGGCACGGAGGTGAAGGTTCGGTATACCTTACCACCGCGGCGCAGCGCCGGAATGCTGTAGCCAGCTGCCTGTGCCGTGTGCTTTACGGCCCAGCCGGGCCCTCTGCTACAAATCATGCGTACTTGACACGCTGCAGCACGTCTACCGCTAGGGTTGGCACGGCCTTTAGATTTAGAAATAAACTTATATAAACTAAATTTAGAAATAAATGTCTTTTTTACATGGTGTTCAGAAATGCCCTTTACATGACCTAAGCATCTAAAGGCGTTCCAGACCCTATATAAAGCAACTAAAGGCAATGTAGCCACGTAACATGTGCCCATATCATCCCAAATCGTCTCAAGTGCTCGCCAACTGAGCCAAGTACAGGTGTCCTCCAACGCCACCTGATAATGGCGGTAAGGCCTTCCACTGTTATCCCTGCTGTTTTGAGCCTCCCTGATCCTCCCTGGTCCCTAAAGCCCTGCTTTCCACCGGAAGGTACCCTTTGCCACCCAACGTCTCAGCGTGTGAAGCATAAATAGCTTATGGAAACCTAACAGATAGCACATATGCAAAGCGTCAGGTCAAAATTCCTTCATTTAAGTGGTTTTTGGTGGCGGTAACTAAACGAAATCTAAAGATTAATTTAGTTCTAAATTAGAATTAGTTTAGATGTAGCGGTTATCTAAAGAAATTCCCAACCCTATCTACCGCTCTGCTGTACGACATGCCGGCGTGCTGGCGCTCGTGTGCTCCAGGCGTGCACCCAACACCACGCACCTGCCGGATGTGGGTGTCCCGCCCATTCTGGTGGTTCGCCAGGACGGCCAGCTGCACGTAGAAGGCCCTCAGTGGCTCGTTTGTGCCCTCGATGGTCAGGGGGACCACCACCCAACCGCTGGGCTCCTCCAGCTCCACCACGCGCACTTCCTGCAGAGCAATTCCAAGTAGAGCCATGACCCAAGCCGCGGCCTACAACCTTGATCCGCCCTTACTGTAGGTTTGAGCGGTACGTGGCGAGTTGGGGGGCTTGCCTGCCTGCCTACCTAGAGCTGAGCTGTTTTTCTACACCAGCTGCCTTGGTCCCAGGGGTGCGGGTGCAAGGGTCGGCAGTCCTTACCTTGAGGTCGTGGTACGTATGCCCTGCCCTGACGGAAACCTGCTTTGGGGTGTAGCTCTCGTCGAGCTTGTAGTCAACGTGCATGTGCAGCTCCTGCGGCCAGGGGGGACTGGATTTTGAACGTTTGAACGTCCCTCCCCTGGCGACGCGACACATAAGCGAGCGACATCTTACCAGCAGTGGCATCTTCCTCTGGAACTGAATGTTAATCAGATGCGGTTGGAGGCCGTCCGACCTGTGCACAGAAGAAGCAGTGCCCGGATACACCGGATAGATGAGTCTCTTCGGCATGTGAAATGCACATGAGGAATGTACTGCTTTAAGCGTCATTATGTAATACGGTTTGCTCACTGCCAATAGGTTTCGTTGGAGCCATCGCGCAGCATCTCTACACCGTTCCCCGGCTTGGCGCTTGTTACAGACCATACTGCTAGGTGTCCTATCTCACGCTTATCCTGATCTGTTTCAGTGCTTCCAGGAAGCATGTACAAGGTCCAGGCGGCGCGTGAAGGGTGTTGTGAAGGGGTCCTGTTGGTCACTGTGCAGCCGGCCAGCTCAGTCGTCAACACCTCCAGCGTTCAGCCAGGTTGGTGCCTAGTGTACTCTAAGGGGAATAAGGAGGAAGGGGGCATACGTAAGCCACAGCGGGAGTGCTGGCACACTGTTTACGGTAAGTTGCTGGCATGACCACTACCGGATGCTGTACGGTACGGCCTCACCTGGCCTGTCCCCTGACCACTGCTGCACGACGTCCTGGGCTGGGCATTGTGTCTACCACTCTTCCATGTTGTGGGGAAAAGGCCGGCTGGTAGGCGGCTGCGCCTTGAGCACCAGTCGGGAGGACCGGTCAAGTTAGGACCTCTCCGTCTGGGTCTCAGCGGCCAGCACTGAATGTACCAGGCATGCCGACCGCTGCAGTCGTGATGGCGCGCGTCCTCCGTTGTGCTTTCACCGGGCCCCATATATGATACCGTATCCTCACGGCAAACGCTGCAAGTGGCTGTAACTCATTACGCACTGGGGCTGTGTACACCTGGGACACCGCCCCTGCACCGCGCATGCCCGCCAGGTCAGGGCTATGCTGCCGTGCTTATGGAAGCCCCTCATTACTGCTCCTTCCTGCTCCCTCCCCTTCGGCCCTGACGGCATGGCTAGGTCATAGGAACTGCAGGTTTCGCATCCCCCACCGTAACGGTATCTAAGCACCGTTGGTGCTGCGGCTGATGGACTTTGTGGGGTCGCTTCGTGCAGCTTCATGGGGTCGCTTATCGGCAGTTGGGGCGTTCGGTGCACATGGTCCATGGCGTCCATCTGTGTGTGGCTTTTACAGGTTTGGCCCCCTTACAGAGACCAGCCCGTCCCGTTCAGGACGTAGAGCTGGTCCCCGCCACTACCGTAGGGACACGGGGTTTCCCACCCCATTCGCTGTACGGACAGGAGCTATTAGCTCCATCTGGGCCATCCAGGCTCCGCACGCAACGGCGGCTGTGCACATACGCAAACGTTCGCCCGCATGGACAGCTGCACCCATCACCGTAAAGCGCCGTACGCTGCACGGCGTCGGCCTCATTAACCACGACCCAGCCTACTACGGTACATTGCAGGGTCTGCCAGCAGCCAGTTGGTTCATGCGCCAAGACTGCGGTTGGGCACAACGTCCAGTTTGCCAGGGCAATCGGGGCTCTGCCTATCCGTGCCGCGTCTGCCTACTCTGAAAATGACGTAGTTACTCAAACAAAAGAAAACCAGCTTTAAACCACATACATTTACAAGCCGCCCAGAAGCCCAGCAACCCGTCAAGCAGCAGCCATCTGCATGACACAGCGCCCGTCCACCCGACACGAAGCACTGGCAGCCTGGCACCCCCGCTTCCGTCCCGTTCAGTCCTGCCCAGCCCTAAACACGTTCTGGCAGGTGGCATCAAACAACAATGCATGCCGGAGGACAAGTCGTTGCCAAATATCTTCCGACTAATGCGCAAAGCCCAGTGGCCACATTGCAGTGCAGGCTTTGCGGCGGTGCATGCTTGCGGCAGCTTGCGGGGCACCGGAGGCAACGCGGTCCTTGATGTTGCCCTTCAGCCACATGAAAGTACGCATTCACCATACCCAGCCACTGATTCCCCACGGAAACGCACACGGCCAGAAGGCACACAGGCGTCCGCACAGCATGAACACAAACACATGCAATACCAGCGACACAACAATCTCAGTGCGGAAAATGGTAAGTGTCGGGTCTGCAGCGGGGAACCTGTGTGAAGTTGGCGCGAAGTACCCAACACAATTCAAACGTCATGCCAAGCAAGCGTACGCAGATCTCACCTGCGGCGTGCGCATTATCATAGAACAGGCAGTACCGGTACCATGCAACCAACATAACTGGACAGCGCTAAGACCGTCACACAGCCCGTCGGCATCCCCGCGCCCCAGCCACTTGGGGCCCCACAGCTGCCATGCTTATTTCGGGTTCTACCAACCCCGTCCGAGCCCCACCCCACGCAAACACCGCAGGGTGAGCTTCACACGCATGTTCACGGCCTGGTAATACGCGCATTCAGTCCGGAATCCAAGTCAAGCGCAGTTCAGAGACGCGCCAGCGCTGGCAGCGCCTGCAATGCCCACATCAACCGTAGGGGCATTCCGTTTGGCTTAAGCCCGATCCGAACAAACACATGATCAGCTAGTGGCGCACAAAGCGTGGCCATGCACAGCACGCGGTCGGCAAGCAAGCCGCCTAGGGACACCCACACATCCCAGTCAGTTCACGCATTCAGTCATCGAGCAGGTAGGCGCAGTCCCCCTCACATGCAGGCTGCCCAGGACATGAATAGTGGGCAGCATCATTTTTGCCAGAGAACACACGGCTCACCAACAACCCATAGCAGCAATGACTGATGTCGTCAGCCCTTGATCCTCAGCCCTGGCAGCAGCACCAGTCCTTGTTTGTTACAGCAACACCAGCAGTCCAACGACTATCCGCTTCGGAGCGCCCCCAACCCATTGCAGGTAAGAGCTACATCTTTTGGGCCAAGCGCAAGCCATTCCTACTCTCCGTCCGGTCTGCCCCAAAACACTACTCGGCCGGCTAGCGGGCAGCTCGGCGCACGGCCAGTGCCCTGTCGACACCCTTTTGGGGGTCTTGGTCAAGTTCGCCATGGCAGCAGCGCACACACCCTGCCTGCCTGTGCAATGCACGCACGCAATCACGAGTTTGAGGGTGGCGTACGGCGCACCTGCAGCACCAGCGTCTTGTCAGCCAGCAGCCGCCAACCGACACGTGTCATGCCCTTGACGCGCTTGATGGGCAGCCCGGGCACGAAGACGCTGTTGTTTTGAGGGTACATCTTGAGCGCCGCGTCAAACCTGTACGGCACGGGCACGGAACAATGTTCACTGCTTGCGTCCAGAGCCTTATCCCTGTATGTAAAGCGCGACTACCGAACCGTATGGTGTACACCGAGTGCAACAGTCACACACACTGAAGCTATGCATGAGATGATGAGCTGTACTTGCAACCCCAACGTGGTTGAAAGGCCTGCTGGGCCTCGGGCTTGCGCACGACGTGCCATGCTTGCCAGGTTCAAACCCCCTGCCGTGCGTCTGACAACGAGTGACCGCACCCCGCGCCCGCACCTGTCGGGGTGCAGCACGCCGTCGATCTCGAACGCCGCCCGCACAGCGAACGCGACCTGATCCAACCGCGGCTCAAAGTCCGGGAACCAGCGCTGCACCACCGCCAGGGACAACCAGGGCATGGTGCGGATCACCACCGCGCCCGTGGGCTCAAACTGCTCCCCATCCTCTGCGCCGCCGCTATCCTGGCCCTGCTGGTCGGGTCCCCCGCCGCCGCCGGCGCCGGCCCCGCCGCCCAAGCCCGCGTTGCCGCCGCTCGCAGCCCTGAGAACCCCGTACCGCGAGACTCGGGCGGCGGTAGCGGCGGCGCTGGCACCCGCGGCACCCCCCTTGGCGCCGGCTTTGTGGCTGGCGGTGGCACGGGGTGGCACTGAGGGCGGGTGAGCGGCCGACGCCTCGGGGGCTCCAGCCCAAGCCCTAAGGCCACCCACGCCCGCACGCTGCCTGTGCCGCGGCTGCTGTGCAGCCCTGCCACCGCTCTGGCCGTCGCCAGCAGCCGCCGGCGCCTGCTCACCCCGCCGAACGGCTGCCTGCGCCGCCTTGGCTGCCATCGGCCCCGCCACCGTCCCGCCCTCGCCTCCGCCGTCGCTGCTGCTGGCCGGCCTGGTCCCATCGGCCGCCTGCCGCACAGCCGCATCACCTCCCCCTCCGCCCGTACCCCCTGCACTCGGCCCCGCTGCTCCCGGCCACCCCGCCGCCCCCTGCCGCACAGCCATCATATCCACAGGTGCCGGGGGCAACAGTGGCACCCCCGGCGTCAAGCCCACCGCAGCAGCCTCCCCCAGACCCAGCTTCGCAGCCCGCTCCGCCTGCCGCTGCCACAGCCACCGTCGCGGCTTCTTCGGCGGCCCGTCGGTGGCGGCCGCACGGCGCCGTACGGGCCATCCCGGCGGCGCGTTGTCGTACGCAACCGCCACCAGCCGGGACTTGGTGTCGTCAAGCCAGTAGATGCCTTGCAGGAAGCGGCCGCGGAGGTGGCCCAGGGGGGCTCCCTGGGGTAGAAGGAGCCCTTGTGGCAGCCCTCCTTCCACGTGACCTGTGGGGGCAGATGAGGGTCATCCGTGTGGGCAAAATTCGCGAAGAGTTGACAGTTTTATCGTCAACCTGGCTTCACTAGTTGCCCAAGCAAGCTCGGGCACGTGCTAACTGCACATCGGGGCCAGGCCGACCTGCTGACTGCATGGTTGCTAACAGTGTCCCAGGGATCCGCAATCATTTTACGCAGCAGTTGTCCATGCAGTTGTCAGCAGTTGTCCATGCCTCGACAACCGCTGGCTGGCTCACGTGTCACGCGCTGCTCAGCAAGCGAAAACGACATACTCCAAAGCCCCCAGGTGGACCTCACGTACGTACGTTGAACACGTCCGGGTGCAGCACCCCGTTGAGTGCAAGCAGCATGTCGCTGCTCGTGTCCGCCGTGAAGCCCGGACCGTACAGCGCCTGCACATGATACGGCATGTACGGCATCCGTCACCGTTCGTACCGTCGTGCGTGAGTGGTACGAGGTTGCACGCGCGCACACATCTCAATCAAGGAGGGCTGCCCATGAATCAACAGCTCGTACGCTGCGGCACCTACAGCAGTACAAGTGGCATTGAGTGCACGTATTACGCAAGTGCACCGCACCACCAATGCAAATGAACCACAGATGGAGATTATGGCCTGCATGGACCATGAATCGCGGTTAGGTGGCTTGTCACAACCAGCCGGCCGCCGTACATCACGCGCAGTACACACCTGCAGCTGCCTCCGGCCGATGTACAGATTGGTGGCCACCACTCGGGACATGAAGGGCGATGCATCGCTGCTGCTGGCGGTGTTGCGCGGCAGACCCCCCTGCTCCATCTGCTGCAGAAGCGCCGGCAGCATCACAACAGGGTTCGCGTCGGCACCGCTGTCGCCGCCGCCGGCCTCCCGAGCCCGCCCGCCCTTGCGGCCCCGACGGCGGCCGCTTTCCCCGGCCCCTTCCTTCCGTGTTGCTCGCCCCGGCCGCCGCTTGCGCCCTGCCTGCCTGCCGCTGCCATCGCTCTCCTCCTCCGTGCTACCACCCGTGCCCTCCTCCTCCTCCTCCATATCGTCGTAATCCTCTCCATCCCCACCCTCATCCCCATTGTCCTCTCCCTCCTCCTCCTCGTCCCCTGGGCCATCAGTAGCACCATACGTGCCCAGGTCTTGCCCAGAGCCAAAGCCGTCTTCCTCCATGCTTTCCCTCCCGTCGTCTCCCTCATCCCTTTGCTGCCCCACACCTCCCCGTGCATGATCTCCAACGGGCTGGCCAGATACCCTCTCCTGCTGCTGCTGCTGCTGCGGCTGCTGCTGCTGCTCGGCATGCCGTGAGATCAAGCCCGCGGCAGCCGCAGCAGCGGTGATGGGGTCTTGCGCCTCCTGCTTGACGGCACCGTCGGCGCCGCCGGCGCCGCCGCCATTGCCACGCCGCCGCTCTGCACCCAGCGGCTCATTGCTGCTGCGGAAGCGTTTGGCCGCGGGGCCGTCAAGCCCCACACCACCGTCGTTGATCACTTCATGTCCTCCTCCGGCTGCTGCTGCTGCTTCACCCGCTTCCTCGTGCGTTACGGAGTGCATGCCAGCTGCTGTTGCCTCTGCCGCAGCCTCACGCTTGAGGCTCCTGTGCTGCCCCCGGCCACCGCGGGCGGCCCTGGGGGCCTGCTGTTGCTGCTGCCGCCGCCCCTCACCCTCGCTGCCGTCGGCCCTGCCGTTGTCACTGCCGTACTCGTCTGAGCTGTCTGTGTCGGCCGCCCGCCGCCGCCGCGGCCCGCCGCCATGACGGCGCCCGCCGCCCCTGCCGCGGCCGCGACCACGAAGGCTGCGATCATCGCCGCTCGCAGCGGGCAGCTGGTGCTGGTGCTCCTGCTGGTGCTGGTGCTCCTGCTGGCCCTTACCGGCCTGGCCGGGACGGACGGTGTCGTTTGGCAGCTGGAGGGCCGGAGTGAAGCACGGGAAGAGCAAAGCAGCTGGGTTCAAAGTGCGTAAACCTGGGTGCGCAGAAACGCTGGTCATAGCTTCTGGTGGTGTGCACAGATGCCACTATGCCCGCAGCAGAGATTGGAGGGTTGCGCAGCGGCGTAGCCCAAGCGCACTAAGCAGCAGCAGCATGCCGCAACAGCACTGGTCTTGCTGCGAGCATTGGCGGGCCCGCCTAACATACGCTCGGCCGCCTCACCTGCGCCAGCAGCAGCATGTTGTCGATTGTGCGCCCCCACATGACCAGGCTGTTGGGAGGCAGCAGGCTCCAAGGGAGGGGATCCTGCATGGCGACCAGCAGAAGGCGGCAGGGCCCGTGCGGCGCCGTTTTGCGTAAGCAAAGGTTACGGTTCATTACATACATGCGCTTGTGCCACCCGAGGCCCGCACAGGAACGACACGACCTTATAGTTTGACGCAATTATGTGCGCCACATACAGGGGCGTAGCAGGGCGCTGCTCGACCAGGATTGAACGGATGGCACAGTCATGCTTCAGATTGCGTACATACAATCCAGACACGTGTCGTACTCGGCGTAGGGGTGTCAGCTCCACGCACGTAACGCACCTTGCTTTCGTTGTCTGCTGCCGGCTTGATGCTGAAGGTTGGCGGAGAGGGCTCATGCAGCTCGACGTCCACCATTCGCACCTGACCGGATGGATGAAATGAAGGGGCGCAGCGGCCGTCTTCGACCTTAGCATACTCATGAACGACAGCAGTCACTTCCCGTACGCTCGTTGACGCTCAGTAGTACTAGGACAAGCGAACAAGCGACTACGCACCAGAGGAGCACATGTGCATGCCACACATGTTCGTGTGCCTGCCACAGTTTGCTTTCGACTCGTGGGCCAGCAGCTGCATCCCTCTGAAGCCTAATGACCCGGCCCGAATTCAGCCAGCACGTGGTTGCGCACGTGAGACACGTGGCGACGTGCAGGTAGTACCAATGGCCCGCACGGCCATGCCGGACGGACGGACGCACCTGCTGCTGGTCAGGCACCCCCTCCACGTCGAATCGCACCCGTACATTGGCCAGGCGGCTGTCGCCCTTGCACAGCTGCGGGCGGGGCAATTCACAAACACAGACCGCTGAGCTGCGATTTCGCCGCTGCTGTGCAAGATGTGATCGCATGTGCGTTCCCAAGCGTGCTGTCAAAACGCTGCCCTGTTGCACACCCTGACACCACGGCAGCTCGGGCCCTTTCTGAGGCAGGGTTGTGGCAAGGACCGGTCCACAAGGGTGTGTAACCTGACCGTGTGGTGCACACGTCGACACGGAGCAAGCTTACCACCTCCTCGTACACACAACACCCGACTTGCCAAACGTGCGTGTCACGATGTGGCGTCGCCTCCCTCACCTCCTGGTACACCTCGGGCCCCACCAGCATCTCAAGGTCAGCGCCCCGCATGAGCGGAGACGCGTGCCGCGGCGGGCAGGCCACCAGCACCCGGATTATCCTCCCGCCACCACCGGCAGCGCCGACAGGACCTGCTGCTGCTGCTGATTGAGGTGGCGCCGCATGCTGGTTCCCACCGCTGGTGCATGACGCAGTCGCCCTCCCGCGGGCTTCCGCGCCGTGACCCCATGGAGGGCTGTGCTGCTGCATCCCCCGGCTGCCGCCACCGCCGGCCCCGCTGCTGGCCGAGTCCCTCGCTAACCCACGTGCACCTGCCTCCACAGCAGCTGCTGGCTGCGGCTCCTGTAGAGGCACCCAGTGCAAGGGCGCCACGCGCGCCGCTGCTGAGCTCCCTTCCCTGCCGTCTTGCAGGGCCGCAGACTCCACTTGCCGTGCACCGCCGCCTTGGAGGCTTTGCTGCTGCAGCTTCACCATCTGCAGGAGCTCATGCAGGGGCATCGTTGCCGCGCCCTGGTCCACCGCCGCCGCTGTGCGCACTGACCGCCCGCCGTCCTTGAAAGCGACCACCCCAGCATCCTCCATCTGGTACCCTCCTCCGTCCCCACCTGCAACCCCATCGTCACGCGGTGAGGACGCGCCGCTGCCACCCCCAGCGCCGCCGCTGGCAGCAGCAAGACGCCCATCCGCCGCAGCCACCGCGCCCACCGGCGGCGGCGGACCCTGTACGACAGGCAGCTGTGGCAGGCGGGCGGCGGCTTCCCGAGTCAAGCTGCGTGCCCCCAGGCACAGGCCTCCAGGTAGGGTCAGGCCCTCCATGCCCTCCTGCACCACGCTCTGCCAACCGGGTGGCAGCACGTCGGGGGACGCGGCCCACAGCTGCAGGGCCCCCGACGCCAGGCGGGCGTACTGCAGAGTGCAGCCCTCCAGCAGGCGCCAGGGGAGGGGCGGGGAGGCAGCGCCCTGGCCGGGGATGTGGGCTAGGCAGCACGTGGACGACGCGGCGTCCCTGCAGCAGCATAGCGGGAGCGCCGACACACATCACAGCACGCAGGGGGGCAAGAGCAGTCCGCAACTTGCATGACAATCACAGGATCTTTTACGAAGGAAAGATGCACAGAGCAGGGCGATGCCTACACATGACAATCAACGAATTCCGGGCTAGGCTGTGCGATGTGCACACAGTACGTTTCATGAAGGACACCTGTACACGCACCGTCAATATCAAGCCATGCATGCACAGCCCCTTCGCCACGCATCAAAGTAGCCCGCCGTCCACCCACCTGCTTAGCTGCGCCAGCTGCTGCGGCCCCATCGGCCTGCCGTCCAGCACCACCTGCAGCCGCACCACCAGGGCGCACGGCGGGCGGTGCAGCAGCAGCAGCTCGCGGGTTGTCGCCTCTCCCAGCAGCACAGCCAGCTCGTCCGCCCGCAGGCTGCGGCTGCCCGGGCGGGGTAGCGTGCGCGCCACCTCCTCGCCGGGCAGCAACCAGCTGACGTCACCTGACGTCACCTTGGCGCTGTTGCTGCTGTGCTCCCTGCTGCCACCCTCTTCTAAGCCACCTACTGATGCCCCAACAGCCTTGCTTCCGCCGCCGCCTCCCCTAGCAAATCCGCCCTGCAGTAGCTGCTGCTGCCTCCGCGTAGACTCATCGCCACTGTCCCATGACTCCTGATCATGCCGCGACCGCTGCGGTGGGTGTTGGCACCACTCCTGTTCCGGTTCCTGTCGGCGCCGTCCCGCAAGATGCTGCTGCAGCTGCGCGGAGCTCAGGGCGCTTGCCAGCTGCGCAGCCGCCTCAATCCCAATGCTGTCTGCCAGGGATGCAGCCAGTCGAAGGGGGTCCAACGCACCACCCTCGCCCACATCAGGGTGCCCGGAGCCCCCTACTGCCCCTTGTCTCCGCGTCAGTGGCCGCCGCTCCTCCTCGTGAGCCCACGGCGCCGGCGGCGCCAACGCCGCACGAGCCCCAGGCCGCACCTGCCACTCAATCGCCACCGGACCTCCCTCGACCCGCCCCGCCAAGCGCCACCCTACTGTGTCCCATCCTGCGTACGACGCCACCACCCGGGCAATTGCAGCGTTCGCAAGCAGTCCGCTTCTGTCCCGCTGCACAAACAGCGTCCCGAGGTAGCAGCAGCTCATGGCCTCCTGTCGCTGGCCGCCGCCGCCGGTGCCGCCACCGACGCGCCTGCTGGCAGTGTCTGCTGTGGTGTCCCCCTTGAGAGGGCCTCCGTCGGTGCCATCGTCCACCGTCAGCAAGACTTCCACGTCGCTGCCTGGCGCGGCATCCGGCAGGTAGCGCGAAACGAAGGAGCTCGGCACGACCAGGCCCGTGGTCACCACGCTACGGCCGGCAGCTGACGCCTGCTGCGGCGCTGACCGCTCCTGGCGCGCACCGGAGAGCGTCAGTGTGCTGTTGCCCAAGTCTCCTGCGGCAGCTACGGGTGCAGCACGTGTTGCTGAAGCTTGTGCCTGTCCCCGGCTGCTGCTGCCCAGCTGCTGCCGCACCGGGAGTGCATGCACAGCGCCCCGTGACGCGTTCCAAGGCGGCTGGTCAGGTTGCAGCTGTGCACGATCGCGGTGCTCTCTGCTGCTGTTGCCTCGGTGGTGGCTGCTCCAAAAGCCACCTGCCGCTGCTGCTGCATCGCCCACAGCCCGTGGCGCATCCCCGTGTCCGCTGCCCTGCTGCCCCAAACTAGCACCCGATCCCGTGTCAGCGCCAGCCGGCGGGTTGCCCTGTAAAAGGCGTGCCAAAAGGCCAGCATCGACAAGCGAGTATTGCGCTGTTGGCATGCTTTGCTCATGCTGCTGCAGCAAGGAGGTGAGCCTGCTGCCGCCGGCAGCAGCAGCGGCTGCTGCACGTGCTGTGGGTGACGCAGACTCGATTGGTGCGCGGTGCTGCTGCCCGAGTAGGTTACGCGGCGCCGTGCTCCTTTCCCCTTGCTCCTCGGCGGGTACCAGCCATGACACCTGCCCGGGCAGCAGCGGGGCGGTTGGGTTGCCATTGCTGCCGCCAGCCCGGCCCCGCCGTCCGGCTCCCTCTGCTGCTGGGGTGTCCTCCATCCGCTCCCTGCTGGGTGCGCTGGCCCGGGCGCTGTTGTGCGGTTGTTCGAGAGGGGCAAGGATGAGGGAAAATGGCTTCGTGGGCTGTGCTTGCTTGTGAGTTTGCCCTCGCTGCTGCTGCTGCTGCTGCTGTCCTTGGGCTTGACCGCTATCGCCCTGCTGCTGCGGGTCTTCTGTCCACTGCGCATGGCTCGCGCGCAGAGGCTGTTTCGAGGAATGGGGATACTGCTGCAAGTCCATCAGTGGCGCCAGTGGGTCGAGGCCGCTGCGCAAGCTGCTGCTGTCCATGGTAGCAGCCTGTGTGGACACAGCAGCTGCCGGTGGCTGGGCACGACGCTGCCGGTCCAAAGGCAAGGTGCTGCCTCCGTCACCTCCGCCAGCAGCAAGGGTGCCGCCACTGGGACGCAGCTGGCCACCGGCAGATATGAACGTTAGATCCGCATTCCGCTCCGTGCTGCGCCCCGCTGCAGAGCCTGCGCCTGGGAGACCCAGCAAGCGCGACGAGGGCCTTTGTGGGCCTGCTTCATGCAGCTGCCGAGGTTCAACTGCTGCTGCTGCAGCAGCAGTCAGGAGCTGCTGTGCGTATGCGTGCGGTCGCGCGGGCAACGATGCGCGGGCACCGTTAGCAGTATGCAGTGAGGGGTGGCTCTGCCTGCATTGGTCAGGGCCCTGTTGATTGGCGACACCGTACTCGTGTCTACCGTCCATTGAGGACGTCTCATGCAGTTGGTGCTGCTCCCCGCCGCCCGTCCAGCTGGGTTGGGCTAGCAGTTGTCGCTGCTGCCCTGCCCGATCGCGCATATCATCGCCGTCCCTTGCTGCCATCAGAAACCACCTCAAAAAACGCTCAGTCTGCAAACATCTGCCCGCAGAGCGGGCACGCGCCTGACTGCGACCGCTACCGGCCTAGTAGCATAGCATCCAGCACCCGCCCGCCGATGCTGCATGGCCCTGATATGTAGTTCTTCACCAGTACAGCCATACAGTACTGCATACGCGCTGCAGAAGGCATCTGCGAGCTTGGGAGGCTATCTGGCCCCGCAAACTAAGGCGTCCCGAGGCACAGAGCAACATTAAAAAGTAGATGTGCCGTCAAATAAGTGCTCCAGATTGGTCTATAGCCCTCGTGCGTCACATGTGCGAGACAGTGGTTGACTTCGATGCTGCGCGGGACAACTCCAACGTGTGCGTGAGGCACCGCAGAGACAGTACGTCGGCCTCAAAACAATCAAAATAATAGATGATAGAAATTAAATAGCATACAAAGCACGCCAACTCTGTCTGCCATTTTATCTCTTTGTTCAACGCGAGGAGCGCGAGGCTGGCGATAGGGCACTGTACTTGCATCGAGTAATTCTTGTACGGATCTGAAAAAATAATGCAGAATACCCAGTAGAAGCGGCTGCACAGAAAATTTATACGGACCTCGTCAGACTGACAGAAAATGAAAACGCCGCGCAAGCTCACTATCTGTTACCCGCGATATCCGCAAGAATTGACCGTTTCATTAGCCCTGGCTAGAGTTACTCGAATGCGCAGCCGCGGTTAACAACGAACTCTGTTCGGACACGGGAGGCCGGGCCGCGCGCGTCAGACACCCCGGGCAGCCGCAAGGTGATAGAACGTCGTTGAGCAAGTGTTATACTACTAGATTAGCTTAGATAAGCAAGCGTTCTGGGCTCCAGTATGCTTGTACTCTGCCCGTGTACTGCTGCAAGCAGGGCAGAGATGCCATCATGCCAAGTGCGAGGCTTCTACAAAGCTGTAATCGTAGCTCATGGCTGAGTTATAAGCTGATCAGTCAGTAAGCTCCAACGTCCTCACCGCCTGTGCTGCTGCGCTGCTGCGTCAGGTCCCTCGGCTGGCTGCTCGCTTGCATGTACCGCCCGCATTCAGCTGTTGAGTCGCAGCCGGACTCAATAATGGGTCAAACGAAGCTTCGTCAGCATCGTCCTCCTTTGAGCTGTCTGCACGACAGACACCCAACATTAAGTTCGTCCTGACTGGCGTCGCAGCCGCGAATCCGTGCGGACGGAGCAGGCAGAGCGCGCTGCCACTCACTCGCAGCAACTTGCTGTGTACTCCGCAGCCTGCATAACACCGACGGGCGGGGCCCGTGGATTAAAAACCCCCCGTTCATGTGCGTACACGCAGTACAGTTACAGTTACAGACCCAGTAGGGCGCGTTCGAAGAGCCAGGGGGCCATAAGGACAAACTATTCAGGTAACTGTGACAGTTGACAGGGCTTAAGCGTCGATCTTCACACGAGTACCGTACCCGCAGTAGCACTGACCATGGGTTGGAGACTGCCCCCACGCGCACGACGCAGCAGCGCTCCCTGCTAGCAACTAACAGGCCGCTAGCTGCAAGCAGGCAGCTGCAGGCGTTCATGCCGTGCAGGCTATTTGGCAATGGTACATACAGGCGCTCGTTTGCGGGCTTCCTGTGGGGGGGCGCATTCGTCCTGTGGGGGGGGGCACACGTGAATGCGAACAGCAGCACGCTGCACGTGCGCGTGGCTGTGTCCTGCTGTGTTTTGACAGGGTCCTTGCAGGTCCTTGGGCCGAAATCATCAGCAGGCTGCTGGTCCCCCGGAGAAATCCATGGCGTGCAAAGATAGGAGGTGGGGGAGGGGTGGGAAAGAAGAAGTTTCCGACCTCATGCTTAATGTCCCCCACCTGCCCCCACCGACCGGATGGACCCATCCACCCATCCACCCACCCCAAATAATGGTAAACGTTGCACCTACCAGAGCCAAAGGGCATCCTCACATGGTACGGTACTGGTTCATAATGCTTGGTTTGGTTCTGGGCGGTGTCAGCGTTGGTGCTCCTAAGGTGTCTATCTGGTGTATGTAGCACCCTTCGTGTGACCCCGCCCCCACCCCTCCGCCTACCCTGGCCTACCCACGACGACATGGAGGGTTCCTGGCCTCTGCTGCGGGTGCAACAGCCCAAATTTGCCATAACATCTGATTGTCTATCCACAGCGCACAGCTTGTCCTCTACTTCCAGTGTTCCAGACCGTGTCCGACCGCCCTGCCGGCCAACCTTGCCCATCCAAACCTTGAGACTCTCAGCCCACTCTTGTCAGTCCTACACTCAGCCCCGCAAGCAACATGCATCCGAACACCTACCGCAGTGGCACAAATATAATTTACAAAAATAATTGCTCTGGGGGCTTTGTCAACAGAAAAAATTAATTGTCTGAGGGTCTGTCAAAAAGTGCAATTAATTGTCGGCTCCCGAGGTGGCACCAGGAAAGGCCCAGAAAGATTGCCTAAGCCCCCTGCCGAAGTTGTCGGTGCTTGCCAAGGCCTTACAAGGTATGTTCGTGCTGGTTCTGCGTGCCTTGGCACTCCTAAGGGGCCATACGGGCGCTGTTTGGTGGGGTTACATGTGCCTGTCAAAACGGCAAATTAATAGCTGGGGCCCTCGTCAAAAACGCAAATAAATTGCCTCTCGCCGGGCGTGTAAATTAAATTTGTGCCACTACGGTAGTATAGATCCACACCGTATGGCAGCAAACACGCCCTTCGTTCACCGTATCACGCAATAGCAGTGCTTGTTGTGCATTCCCCCGCTGCGCCTCGTGGTTTACGCGGATTCCTGCGCCTTCTCGACCACGGCCACACCGGCCACGTACCGGCGGCAGGCGTGGCCTACCTCCCCCTCGCACGGCCCAGCTCGGCTTCCTACGCGCGGCAAGGGCGCATGTCGGCTGCTGGCTCATGCCGGCTAGGCTACGGTGCTAACCCACAGCACCGTAGCACTACTTGTACTCTTTCACTGCTTCTTCTATAATTCCCTGCATGCTTCTCCTGCTGCATTAGGGCCTAGGGGACCCCCGGACCCACGGCATTCGACCTGACCCCCATTGACCCCCCTGTCCACCTTTACTTCGTTGCAGGGGTACCGTATGTACATACTTGCGTACGGCACCCATGTAAGCGCACACGCATGAACGGCTGGGCGTGGCAGTATTTCGGGGCAGAGTGAATCAGCACCGCATGCTGCCCTCCGTGGCAACAATCCCAATGCCTTGCCTGGCTGGGACAATGGACCGGATATACCCTGGTACACACACTCACAAACGAGGCAAGGCTAAACCAGTGGTGCAATAGGGAGCGGGTTTCCCTTTCTACCACCTGGCGTCTGGCCAAACTAGTGCTGCCTGCGTGCCTGATGGGAGGCTGGGAGCCTCCAGGTGCGTGGTGTCGTCGGGAACGTTGCGGGTCCCTCACGGCAAGGGATGCCGCCCTTGTTCCGCTGCTCTGTGCCACGTGCTGTCACTCCAGATGCGGTGTACCGGTACCGCCCTTGGCGTACTGCCGTAATGTTGACATGCCGAAGGTTTGAAGGCGTGGCAATAGGCATGTGTGGGCACACGCACCACGCTTGGAAGCCTCAGTGGCATCCGCAGGCATGCACGCATGGGCAGCGTACAACCTGCCCGCGCGCCTGAAGCTGTTCTGCAGACAAGTGTCTTCCAACGTGCACCAAATTTAATTCAACCTTGACATTAAATGCATGCTTACACGTAAGGAAAGCGCAAAGCCTGTGGCAATTGCGACCGGCGACGAAGGATAGGCCTCCGGGAGGCAAGCGCCGTCAGCGAGCGGCCGCGAAAGGGACAAAGATTTGCAAGCTGTTGCCTGATAGCCCTTTATAGGATTTGCCGTATCGTCGGCAGGCTGTGCGTCGCGTAGTAGCCATTCACATGCGGATGCTGGCGTCGGGGCCCTTCACAACGCGGCACACCCGGTGCGTCCACATGCCTGGCCCCTTATAAACCTCATGCCAGGGCAGTTGTCTTCCAATTTCTGCACCCGTCCATGACGCCTGATTTCTTCGTTGGCAAGTTCGCACACCCAAGCGAGTTGCGGCAGCTCCTAAACCTGATGCACGCTGAGGGTGTGTCAGCACTCGCCACAGGAGTTGGCCCCTCGTGTGGGACCCAGCTACTGCGCTCCCAGCCACTCCTGACCCCCTGCGTGCCTTGCACACTCCTGACCCCCTGCGTGCCTTGCACACCCCTGACCCCCTGCGTGCCTTGCACACTCCTGACCCCCTGCGTGCCTTGCACACTCCTAACACACCGGTGACTGCTACCTCTGCTCTGCAATCCCTCGCGTCCTGCCACCGCACCAGGCCTGCCTGGCGGTCGTGCAAAGGCGCAACCAACACACCCACCTCAGCACCTGCGCCTCCACACCTCCCTACTGCACCCCCAGCCGCATATGGCGTCGCTTCCTGCGCACCCACATGCGTCACCCCCAAACAGCCGAACCTGCTCTCAGGCGCCCCAAGGGGACCGCTCCACGGCAGTTGCAAGCTCCAGCACCACTTTTCTCCACGGCGCAGCAGCACAACTGTTAGAGCTGGCGGCAGCAGCGACGGCAGCAGTGGTGGCGACAGCGGCAGCAGCAGTGGGGGCAGTGGGGTCAGCGGGGCCGTCAGCGGCAGTCCCACGGCCTCCCCTGAGCCTCTCGTCCCCGGGGAGGTGATCAACAAGGTGCCTGTTGCCATGGGAATGAGCCCCCAGCTGTACGGCTACCTGCTGGCGCACACCCGGGAGCCGGAGGTAGGCGGGGGTGCGCGCAAAGAGTGACAGCCAGTTTAAACCAGTCTAGAAGTAAATCGTGCCGTTGTCGGCGGGAGCTTGGTCAGGAAGGAGTGGATGGCAGGTGCGGCAGCAGAGGTGTGGGTGCGCGCATGCACTTGGCGAGCTGTGCGGGTACTCCGTAGGGTCCAGGGGGTATGGTGGTGCGTGTGCTGGTGACGGCAGCGGTGCGCTGCTAGGATGGACCAAGCGCGGGCAGCTGGGAGCGGGGTGTGTGCTGGGTCGGTCGGGTGCGGAGAGTGTGGTCTAGTTGTCAGCATCATGCGGCCTTGGCGCCTTGGAGTCGAGGCTGGTCCGCTGGCTTGCAAGTTCATCTACTGCTCCATATCTTCACGAGGTCGAACGGTGCCGTGGCGGGAGTGCTGCTGTTCCTGCCACGAGGCATACTGGCACCTGCTGCAAGCTTGCGGACCAGGTTTGAAGGGTGCGGGTCCACCCTGTCACGACGTGGATTTGGTGTTGCTAACATGGCAAGGGTCGGACGTCCGAAGTCCCCCCTGCCGCTCAGCAAGGTCCCCTCCGCCCCACCCAATGCCGCTGTGTGGGTACGGCCTGCAGGTGCTGCAGCAGCTGCGGGCCGAGACGGCGGCGGTCAACGGGGCGCACATGCAGGTCACGCCGGAGCAGGGTGCGCTGCTGGGGCTGCTGGTGGAGCTGCTGGGATGCAGGTGGGTTAGCTGCGCTGTGCCATAGCCCACAGGGGACCCCTTACGGTCGTGGTGTCGTACCGCACCCACCTCATCTATAGTGTGGTGCACGGGTGTGGTGCACGGGTGTGGTGCACGGGTCGGGCCGCCATGGCGCCTGATGGCGGGCATCCTTGGCACGCTTCATGGGGCGGCAGGGCGTCGGTGGCAAGGTTAGGCGAGCAAGCGCGAATCCGGCCATGTACGGCATCGCCCAGAGGCATCACTTGTAGCTGTAGCAATGCAAGTGCAGAACAGCACGAGGATACGCCTGTAGGTTCTAGGGAGAAGCAATGCCAGGAGCATGGGTAGTTGCAAGGATTGGCTAGGCGTCCCTTGTTTTGTGTGGGTTGGTCGTCGTCGCAGCTGGGTATCTGCAGGAGTGGGCAGCTAGCATCTTGGCAGGTTGCAATCGAGGTACGCCCGTGCCTCTCGTTGTGCAGGCGCGTGATCGAGCTCGGAGTGTTCACCGGCTACTCCTCGACCGCCATAGCCCTGGTGAGCACGGCCTTTCCTGCAATGAAGCGCCGCACCTTCTGGCATTTGGCGTTGCGTGCGACACTGCAGGAGGTGTTGCCACACACACACACACACACATGTGGAACGCTCCCCTGTTTGGAGCTGCTCCTGATGCCAGCACGTGTAGGGCCGTTGCATACGGAGGTGCTAATTCTCCCTGTTCGGTGCGGCCTCACGAATGGACGTGGGGCGCAACATCATCTGGGTGGTAGGGCCACGGCCTTTGATTCCAACGTTCCTTGCCCCTCTTACCTACTCGGCTTCTGTGCTACCTGTAACACCCCGTTCGTGCTGCCGCATCACAGGCCCTACCCGCGGACGGGCGGTTGGTGGCCTTGGACAAGGACGAGCGTACGATGGCGGTTGCCCAGCGGTACTGGCAGTTGGCGGGCGTCAGCGAACGGGTCGAGTCGAGGCTGGGCCCGGCCCTGGCCTCCCTGGAGGCCCTGCTGGCAAGGGATGGCCCCAGCTCGTACGACATGGCGTTTGTTGGTGAGTTGTTCCCAATTGCTGCAACCTGCTGCCACTGTCAAATGCGATGCCGTGTGACGTCCGCTTCGCTTTGCCATCTGAGACATGCCACACGTGCTGCAACCTGCAAGGTCCTTTCCGGCAGGGCGTCCATGCATTTTATGGGTTGCTTGTTACTGCGTATTAGTCATGCCTTCCCCCCTTTCCGTCTCGTTCTGCCGCCACGCATGAGCCTTATCACTGCGCAGCATACCGCTGGTCATGTGCAACATTTTAACCCTGCTAAACACAAAGCCATGACGTGGTAGGCGGTATGTGCAACAGATGGCGCTGAGCACGCCGCCCGCCCAAACCTCGCCCCGGACCACCGTCAATGCTGGCTGCAGATGCGGACAAGCGGGCGTACGACAAGTACTACGAGCTGCTGCTGCAGCTGGTGCGCCCCGGAGGCCTGATTGCGATCGACAACACGCTGTTCTATGGCCGGGTGGTGCAGCCAGAGGTGAGCCCGCATGCCGTTACACACCGTCACCTATGACGACAGGGGCACAGCACGGACAGCCAAGGTGGCGCAGGCGGTGCTTTTGACGCCAATGAAGCTGCGAAGGCCAGCGCTTCGGGCCTTGTGATAAGACCGCACGCACAGGTGCTGGCCGGCCTGCGGCTGCAACAGACTGCCATGCTTAGAAGTGGCAGTCCTGCCCTGCCCTGCAGCAAGAAGCCCTGCAACAAGAAGCCAAAGTAGTGTCCCGAAACACACTGTACCGTGCCTACGAGCATGACTCATGTAGAGTTTGAGGTCATCTGGACGCGCAGCGCACGTCCGCCCTGCCATCAGCCTGCACGCTGCTCCGTTGCTGTGTGCACATTTGGCATTCTGTGTTCCCGGTGCATTCCAGTTGTCTTGGACACACACTCCTTACTTTTGACCATTTTCCCGACCACTGCAGGCGAATGACAAGCCGGCGACGGCACTGCGGGAGCTGAACGCCAAGCTGCACGCTGACCCGCGGGTCACATCCGTCATCGTGCCCATTGGGGACGGCATGACGCTCTGCAGAAAGCGGTGACACTTGAGCCCACGGCTCACACAGGGGTCTTGCCCTCGCAGATGGTATCGGACCACCCTCGCTGTAGAAGTGGCTGAGACAATGCCTTTCTGGAAGTAGGTGAGCTGCAGCGCTGGGTTCAAGCACCTGGTCAGATGCTTGACCCTTGCCGTCAGCTGCAAGTGATGTCAAGCGAGCGCAGTGCGGCAAGAGCCTGAAGAGCGGCGCTTGGGGGATGTACGGGTCTGAGCTTTCGTGGACCGGTAGGCGGTTAGATAGGCGAGGCGACTGGATGGCTTGAGCCCTTTTGTCAGGCCCTGTTCATCAGCAGTTGCGAGTGGGAACGCTGGGTCTGATTAGTGGCAATCGCAGGGACAAGCTGCACGGTCGTCTGCACGGTGGGCAGCACCGTGGGCTGGACTACGCGTTGCCTCAGATGCTCCTTGTCGGTTGGTCCAGTCAAGAGCAACTCATAGCTGACGAGCGGGGCTTGGAGCTCAAAGCTGCGGTGGGCGTCGGCCTTGTTACGCATGGGCCTGAAAGTACCGTACTTGTTGTGCGACAGACTTTACATCATAGCTCATGCCCATGCTTCCTTGAAAGACAACGCCAGTACCTTGCTGCGGTACCTGTAAGGACATGCCGTAAATGCTCATCTGAAATTGCCACCTCAGCAGCCCCCGCCACAACATACGAACGCCGCGCTCACGAGCTTATTACCGCGGCTTCATCAGCCATTACGCCGTGCACATTAGTGGCTCTGACATGCTTGCTTAACACCCGAATTTCCACCCATGCACAGCCCCATGGCCCTTACGGTCGTCCACCGCGCCAAGGCACGCACCTTGCGTACTCCCACGTTGCATGCTGTACTGCCGGGGTGCCTCGTGCAGGTGTGACCAACTGAAGCTTGGACGGGTGTGCAGCAGCCCGCCCATACGTGCCCAGTTGGGTGCATCACTGCAGTGCCTGCCGGCGCTTCCACGCCATGTGACGCAGACGACAGACGCGTGCCATATCGTGCTCGTCCGCCTGCCGCCACGCCCACCCCACAGCCGACACCGCTCGCCGCCGCCACCTGCACAAGCTACCACAAGCCCAGCTCCGTCCCCTGCCCAGCACGGTGCGCCACCAGCCCACCGTCAAGGAGCCAAAAGGACTCCCTTGTCACGGTATCCACAGCACTCCCTCTTTGCACCCCAGGCAACAGGGGCCAGCCAGCCAGCCCGGCGCTTTTAGTAGCTCCTCGGACAGCGATTATGTTGTACAAGCGTACCAGATACGCGCACTCCGCTCCCAGCATCCCCACAACAGATCCTCGATGTGCAGGTTGCACACGGTGAGGACCAGGTCCTACCACGCCCACCAGCGACCAGCCGTGCGGCAGAAAATGCCGCACGAGCGTTCCGCCCCCTGTGGCGGCGAGGACTGGACCCGGCGACGGACCTGCCTGTACACCTGCCAAACGACGTAAACACAGCAGTTCCGTGAAGTGACCCACCAGGCCCAATTTGTATTCGTCCAACCAATAGGTTCGCACTGAGCATGCGGCATGTCCGCCTCAGCCCTTGCATGGCGCTGCACAACATTGCCGCACTCTTCGTTGCGCCACCGCTGGGGCCGCAATGCCCCTTGGGTCGGCATGGACTGCACATAAAGTTCACAGCTTCAACGTCCACCCACTCCACACGTACCCGCCGAAAAACACACCGCCCAAAAGCTAAGGAAGAAGGTAAACCGCCTCGAGCTCGCCGAAAGATGCTTAGTGTGCAGGCATCAAGTGCCTGTGAAGGGAGGTGTGGACATGAGGCGTCATGCCAGCACGTCTATGAAGCCATGACGCACAAGACTCAACCAAAATGACTCTTGTGCGCTACGCCGCTCTCCTCGACCGCGAAGCTCCTGATTCACAATGGGTCAAGCCTGTTGACGCCCTTGTTACCGTCAGCCCCCGTGCATGCAGGCCCGCGGCCCTGATGACGGTGCGCAAAGGTGTTGCACTGGCTGCCATGCAGCGCAGTTGGTTTTGGTCTTAGTCGGCCATGAGAATACATACCATACATCGTCTTATAACGTTGGGAATCATGCACCAGATGCGTATGAGAAATACCGTGAAAGCTCTGCGCCTTGCCTACCTGCCACCAACCAATCCTGGAACACCACCGCCCGCCCTCCATCGCAACCTGGAGTCCTCACCGCTCAAGTGCATTTTTGGACGTTGCCGAGAGGTGAAATCGACAACCGCATGGCAAACATGCAGGAGCTACTTCGGAATGCATATGCAAGACAGCAACGTATCAATGGGTGAGCCAAGCAAGCCACGGCTCAACTCCGGTATGCCTAGCAGATACAGCCTTCTTAAAAGCTTCCATGCCACCGCCGTCCACGGCCCCCTCCTTGGGCCCCTCTCCCATCCAGATGCGCGGCGGCCCCGTCTCTATTGTCACTCATGTACCTGTATTGTGTCAGCGCGATCCACTTGTGCTCGCTGCTCCAGGTCCTCCTGTTGCGGGTGACAGAGTGTTCCTCACTCCGGCTGGGCGGGACGGGTCCTGCTGCTGCTGCTGCCCGTCGTTGCGCCATCCTTGCACACTTCCATGCCCGCCCTCCCGCCCTTTGCTGGACGCCTCCCAGGCCGCCTTCTGCCGGGTCAGCAACGCCTCAAGCAGCGCCCGAGACGACTCCGCATCCGGCCTGTCGCGCTCCACAGCACTATCCCCGCCGCCGGCACTGCCGCCGCTGTCCCTGCTCCCCGCGGGGCGCGCATGCATCTCGCCGCCAAACTGCCCCGGCGCGTCCTGCCTCTACTGATGCACATGCTCCATGCCCCCCGGAGCCTGGCTGCCTGTGTACCGCACGGCGTAATCGGTGCTGTGCTGCCTCTGGAGCAGGCCATGCCCCGCACGCCCCTCAGCCCGGTCGCCAAACTCACTGTGGGGGCCGCCTGGGAAGTCGTGCAGGTGGCCGGGCAGGAAGTTGGGCTCTCCGCGCCTTATGGAGGCATGCGTGTCTGCACGGGGCCCACGCGCATCCCCGGGCGAATCACGCGGATAGAGCAGCTGCCCTGCGCTGCTGCGGTGCGCCGCTGACCCGTCGGCCCTGCCCGACGGGCCCTGCTGGGACCACGCTTGCGACGGCGGCCGATCCGTCCTGTGCGGCGGCTGTCCAGGATCGTGGGCCCATCCCTGTTGTAAAGGCACTTGCTGCTGGTGCGGAAGGCGGCTGCCAGCACTATCGCCTGGGTGGCCCCGCGGGGGCTCGGCGCCATGGGCAAAGCTAACCGGCGGCGGCGGGCGCATTGCCGGTTGAGGCCTGGTAAATTCATGCGGCTCGCGCGGGTCGTGCAGTGCCCCGAAGGTGCCCCCAGGCGCGCCGCGTACGTGCGGCGCACCGCCTGGCGGGTGATGCCCCTGACTGGCCGCCTCAGGCCGGTGCTGGTGGTGGTGGTGCATGGTCAGGCTGTCGGAGCTGTTTGCGGGAGAGGCTCGATGCGGCACGCCCCCATCGCTGCTGCGGCCGCCCGGGTTGCCTGGCCTCAGGTGCATGCCCCCTGCACCGCCACCTCCTCCGCTGCCGTCCTGTGCGTGCGCATGGCGGTCCAGCCGCAATGAAACCGCCCGCCCTTGTGCGGCCCCGGCGGGCGGCAGCTGCGGTCCCGCTGCGTCCAGGCTTCGGCCGCGCGCCCCGTCAGGGTCTGCCTTCAGCCCGTTAAGCAGCACGTGCGGAGCAGCAGGTCCGCCAGAGGCCCCCAACGCAGCACCGATGCCGGTGGCAAGCCGCTGCCCCAGAAGCGTGTGGGCGCCCGTACCAGGTACCATCGGCAGTCCAAACTGTCCACCGCCCACACCGCCGCCCAGCCCAGCGCTGCTGCACGCGGGATCGGGGCCGTCCATGCTCATGGGCGCAGGCCCACTCCCGCGCTTGCCCGCACGGATTGCAGCGGCCACGGCAGCTGCAAGGGTGCTCATCGGCTTCCCTGACCCGGACGCAGGGCCCCCCGCGGCTGTGTCACGCTGCCGCCCGATCAGGGACCCGAGCGGGGCGGACGGCGAGGGATGCGGGCTACCGTCATGCTTCGGTGGAGCCTTGCCGCTCGTCTTCAGGTACCCAGCCAACGTGTCGTGGATCTGCGAGGTGATGCTGGCAGAGCCGTTTGTGCCGGGAGCGTGGGGTCGCTGCTGTTGCTGCGCGTGGCTGTACATGAAATGCGGCTGTAAGCCCGACGCGGCGTCGGCACCGACAGCAGTCGAGCCCAACAGCCGAGGCCGGCCGGTGAGGGGTCCGCCGCTGCCGGCGCTGTGCCCTGGCCCCGCGCCGCTGAACAGGGGCCCGCGGCCCATGCGAGGCTGCTGCAGCGGCTCTGGCTCGTCGTTGTAAGGCAACAGGTGCATCGGACCTCCCAAGCTGTGGCCCTGCAGGTTGACGAGGCGCCACAGCGTGGAACTCTTTTGAAGTTGAAATGCGGTACGATGCAAAATACTATGGCGCTGGATGTGCGCAGTAAAGGACAACAGGTGTACAGGTAGCAGGTCAATGGTCATGTATTGCCGAGGAGGGCAGGCCACGTCACGTCGGCTGTGCGGTAATACACTGCGAGCAGCGACCCGCCGGTGAAGGTCAACACGCCCAGGAGGAGGAAGCGCAACCAACTGAGGCAACCATCCCACCTGCTTGCGGTGCGGCCCAATGTGCGCTGCGTCCGTGGCGGCCCCCTGTAGACACACCACCGTGACGGTGTGCGAGCGCACGCGGCCCTTGCCCCACCGGGTGGGCACGCGCCCCTGCAGTATTGCAGCAGGGACGCCCTGCAGCACCAGCTCCCGGCCCGCATCCACCACCTCCGCAAGGAAGACCTGCACGCGTTCAAGGACAGCAGGAGTGGTACGCGGGGGCCGCTGGGTGCAGGAGCGAAGGGCAGAACAGGCAGCGCACTCCAATCCGTCTCGGGTACCTGGATGAAGCTGCATCACCCAGGAAGCAACCGTCACGGGGCAACTATCCCGTCCAGCGCCGCCATGTACCAACGCTCAAACCGATGGACGAAGACCAGAGAGCATGCGGCCAAGCGAGCATGGTACTATAGCATATCCATCCACACCGGCTGCGGCCACCGCGCTACCAGGCCAGGCACCAGCCGCTCACCGGCTGCTGCAGCTCCCCGTCGACCTGGCACTGCACCAGCATGGGGAACGGCAGCTGCACCGCCCCATGCAACGCCTCCAGCACCTGGCGGGGGACCACAAGCTCCCCTGTGCTGCTGGGCGGCATAACGGCCGCCTGCACCACCTCTGCCTCCTGTGCCAGCGTCTGCGGCCCTGAATCCCTTGCACTAGGCCCAGCCCCTGCCACGCCTTCAACGTCCATCGCGTCCTCGTGGCCCGCTGCGGAAACTGCTCGCAAGGGGGGCTCCTGGTGCAGGCCCCTTGACAGCGCGCCACGTGGGCAGGAGGGCATGGTGTCTGGGTGACCGTGTGGTGCGGCCAGTAGGATGGCGCCCCCCTCGGAGCACGCCCAGCCGTCGCCCAATACGCGGCCGGGGTTGCCCCGGTTGGACGCCAGGACAGGGGAGGCATCGGGCGTGCTGCCGGGCTCGCTGGGGAGGCGGTCAGCCTCGGGAGCTGCGCGGGTGCTGCTCGGCTGCCGCGTGAGAGCAGCGCGGTTGGCAGCACCGTTGCCGTTGGGCAGGGGGCTGGCCGCCTGCACAGGTCCGTCCAAGGGGTGGTGGTGTTGTAGCGAGAAGGGGTTCCGGTCTTGACACGCACGTGACAGCGATGCTAGTCCCGTTTTGCTGTGCAAGTTGGTCCAAAGTGCCCGGTCATCCAGGCGTTGTTAGCATGCATCTTCGGGTCAATGCCACAACGCTAAGCAGCGGGGTGTTGCAGCTTCCTTTCACCTACCGGGAGGGAGGGCGTGGCGGGGTCGCTGCGGCCGCTGTCGTCACCCTGCGCCGCGGCCTGCTGCTGCTGCAGCTCGTCCGCCGGCCGCGTCGCCAGGCACAGCACCAGGCATCCATCCTCGCTGACCATCCAGTCCCGCTGCACACGGCCCTCCAGCACCGCGGCGGGCAGGTTGTACAGCAAGCAGGCGCCGTGGCCGTCCGGGTGGATCTGCAACGGGTGAAACGTGACAGCATGACCCAGCAACTCGTACCCGGCACCCCTTTGCACCACTCCGGCAACTGGCGAGGTCGCCACTCACATGCAAGACGATCCTCGCAGTGCCCATGCAACCTTTCGCCACAGCCCGCCAAGAACCCTGGGCGCCGCAGCGCCGCAGTGCCGCACCTCGCACGCATAGATGACGGGGTCCAGCTCCCCGTCCACCGTGCACCGCAGCGACACGGCCGCGGGCAGGTACTCCGACGGCAGCATCTCGCTGACGTTGCTAGGCAGCCGCAGCACCGTGGCCGCCGCATCCGCAGCGTCAGAGCCCGCCAGCACACTGCCCTCGGTGGTGCTGGGCTGCAGGGCGCGCGGGGACGTGGACTCTGCTGCTGAGGGGGCCCCCACACTGGTGGGGAGGCTGCCTGCCGTGGCTAGCTTTGGCGGCTGGGCCATGGCGGCGCCAGTTGCGTGACCAGGGGCCCGGGGGGCTGGCGGGGTAGCGCCTGAGCCCAGAGCAGCCCGGGCGTCCGGCCCACCCTCCGGTGGGGCGCTGGAGAGGCCGCTCGCACCGGCGGAGCCGCCTGGGGGTTCTGCAAAGCCGGTCACAGGCTGCCGCGAGGGAGCACCGGCGTTGGCGGCACCTCCACGCACGGGGCCGCCGCCGCGACCCTGAGGCACGCTGCCCGCGCTGCCGTCCTGTGCAAGCTTGGGCGGCGGGCGCTCCTGCTCGCGTGGGTACGGCCGGTCCTGCTCCTGCCGGCGCAGGCCAAGGCCCTCACCTCCCCTCCTGCTGGGTCCCGGGGCCCCGGGCAGCTCCTGCAGGGATGCGCGTGGCCCGGTCCCCTGCGGCCCCCGTCCCTGATCTGAAGACGTGACGCGTACGGTAGCAAGCCGGGGGTCCCGGAGCTCCCCGGCCGGCCCACCGCTGCTGGTCGCCCCCCCGCGCCTCCTCCCGCTGTCCGTGCTGGGCACGCTGTCCTCCCTGCAGTCGTCATCATCATTCACCCGCGCCCCGTCCTCACGCCCAGAGCCCAATGGCTGCCCCTTGCACCTCGCCATGACCTCCGCCCGCGACCCTGCGCGCCCTCCCGACCCGTTAGGGCTCCGCTGCGCAGGCAGCGGCTGCCCGTCATAGTCCGCCGCATCCTGCTCCTGCTCCTGCCCATCGTCCTCCCCGTACGCAGCCCCGCTGCCCCGCCCCTGCGTCTGCAGCATGCGCCCGGGCACCATGCGGGCGATGGGCCGCTCAATGACGTCCCCCACGTCCTCTTCATCATCCCGTGCCTGGAAGCCTTCCGCGATGGCTGCGGCCACCTCCTCCTTTGTGGGAGAGCGCAGCATCAGCAGCAGCCCCTCCTCCGCGCCGAAGGTCCATCCCAGGAACCACTTGCCCATTGCGCTGCGCTTCAGCGTGCGGCTGGTGATCCAGTAGTAGTGGGCACCCTTGTTGTACAGCAGGTCAGCCTGGTGCACCCCGGGCTGGATGCGGCCGTCCAGGTTTACCTGCGAAGGCAAGTGTGCCCGGAGGAAAGCGAATGATGCGGAATGCTGAAGTGGGAGCCGAGGGTGGTGTGGTTGGCAGCTTGGCATACTTGGGAAGGCCTGAAAGCTCATGGCATGCATGGGTACGTCTTGGTTCCATGGAGTTCATCTTCTAAGGTCACAGCCTTCCACAGCTGACCAACAACGGACGCCCACCTTTACGGTCAGCTCCGTCCGTGGTCCGACGTCGCCCATCCACTCCCGGACCTGGCCCACCCCAATGTACAGGCGTGTCGTGGTGCGGACCAGCTTAGCACACCCCTGCATCACACGGGAAACGTTGTTGCTGCGGAGAGGAGGCGCCAACAGACGTTCTCCAAGCCATTACAAGAGGACAAGCAAGGCAACGGTTTACAGGGCGGCCGCTGCATGCTCGGTGCAGGTACGACCATGTTTCCACCCAGCACGGTGTACATTCGTGCGCTCCCCGTCATGGCGCGGATTGGTCTGGGTGCTATCCCGCACCTGGCCCCTCCCACGGCCGCTTCGCCCACGGAGCAGGGGACGGCCCTGTGATGATGGCTGCGCTGTTGGGGACGAAGCAGGCGCTTGCGAAGGTGCTGACGGTGGCACGACATTTCGTTGCGAAATCTCCTCCTGCAACGATACGGTAGACGGTAACGTTGTGGCCGGGGCATCTTTCCCGTTATATGCGTAAGGCACTACGCGTCGCCGTGCGATCAGCGCACCTGGCACCCCCCAGCCGCTGGCTGGTCGACGGCGGCAAGGGCGGGCTGTGATGCAGGTCCACGCTGTCGGGATAACTCTGGTGTGACTGCTGGCATTTTAGCCTGATGTCAGAGGGCGAGCGAGCGGTAGGAGAGTGGGTTGATGACATACAGATTGCGGTTGACGAACACGAAGTTGAATGCCCGGAACGCGGCCCGCTCATACCTCGGGTTCTGGTATCGGCCCAGAAGCTGGTCGCTTCCTGTCTGCCCCATGACTCTCGACAGGAACGTCTTTGACGACCTCGGCAGGTGCGAGCGCCAGACGCACGACGTTGCCGTTTTCAACCTTAGACCAACCGGTAATCATATGGCCTGGAAAGCTGCTCTGGGATGCGCCCCACAGCCCCGACTGGGCACCGCGGAGCGCCGGGCAAGGTGCTGGAAGGTCAGCAACAAGCTCACACAGAACTCCCACCTGAACAGGCTTTGGATTCTGATCATACACTCACCAACAATAGTCCTCCATCCTCAGCCAGCGAAACAACGCCTCGCTCGCTCAGCCCAGGAAAATCGTCGCCAGTTTCTGCATCCCCAAACAACACCGTCACCGCTTTCGGCAACGGCTGCGATGTTCCAAAGGCAGCATCCCACCAATCTCCTGGGACTCTGATAATTGAATGCAGTGGCGTAGGCGGGACTGCCCTGAACATGGTTGCTACCGCGAAGAGCTAGGGCCCGCCCCGCTCGGTCCCTTCAGACACAAAGGTCTTCATGCTTTGATGAGCACTGGACTCTGAGGCGGCACGCACTGCTGCTGCAGCGTCACCGATATGTACCTATGAGCTAGTTGAGTTGCTAGGCTGGTCACTACAGCCCTGCAAATGTGTGTAATGAGAAATAACTATGCATGCTAAAAGACAAAAACTGTTGGGCTAGGACCTAGTGCCATGGGCCATGGCTAGGCATGGGGGCGGGCCGGCTAGCCAAACCCATGGGCGCGCAACGGCAAGCGTGCATAAGAACGCGCGCTCACATTTGCAGCGCTAACATGGTTCAAAAGGGTTATATGCATCTTATACGAACCGAGTCGGCTTCTCGAGGCCGAGCCGTTTTAACTTGTTGCCGCGTGAGTCCTTACGCTTCCGTCCAATGGATGAGGGAGTGTAGGGTCCTGCACATGAAGGTATGTCCGCGGCGAACAAGACATTCAGGCCGAGAGTGCGCGCACCAACTCACGCTCGACGGTAGTTGGTTTCGTGCTCGCGGTGCCGCCTCTCAGCCAGCTCTCAGCTAGCGTCGTGCCGGACTGCTCCCACATTTCGTGTTGTTGCAGGGATTTCCCGGACCTCATCTGCACGCTGGCAACCGTGCCTGATCATTAGCTGCCTAACTGTAATGTTTTGGGAGTCCAATTCCTGCCTTCGAGTGCCACCGTTACCTGCCACCGCTGGCAGTTGGTCACGCGCGTCACGCCCTGTGTCCCAGCGTGTCCACGTCACGTGTCCGTGCGGTGTCCAGGCTTCAAGAGCAACTCAGGAGAGACAACGGACCATAGGAACCCCCTTGCCTTCCGTCTAGCTGGGCCTACAGTCATCGTTTGCCCCTCAGCCAGTCTCCTGTAGTATTAAGGGGCTATTCATGCCATACCGTTGTGCGAAGACTGAGAGAAACGGAGGTTGACAGTGGTTAGCAGGGGTGGTGGTTAGTGTGCATCGCGCGTGGTTAAGCGATTATGCGTGAACAGCAATCATATACTGGCAGCCCTGATTTTGGGCCAGCACGGTAGCCGCATGGCCTCCGCCCGCCCCACGCCCCTACGCTAAATCTGCAAGTCAAGCGGGTGGCCTGGCTTGCCCAGCCAACACGAAGCAGCACGGAGCAATCTCCCACGACTGACCTGGAGTCCTGGACTGACACGATCACGGTACGCACAGGTAACATGGACAGTCCGGCACTATGCAAGCGATACAGTACAGCAGAACTTTGCCTGCTTCTGCCGTAGCCTCAGGTAGCCTCGCTGTCCGTCAAAGACCGGTGAAGCAGCATTTAGTGTCTTCCCAGGCTTCCTTTCGTAGCTCAAGGCGCCCGGAGATGTCACTAACCCCCCCCCGTTACCTGCATGGTCATACCTTAACATCACAAAAGAGTGACGTCACCTGTTGTCTTTTGGGGTGTTTTTTTCCCCCTCTCCCTGTTCTGTGGTGTTTGGTTTCAGGTCCTCTTCTTTCCTAAGTGTTCCCTTCCCGGAAGGCTTCCGGCGGTTTGGGGTTCGCTGGGTTTGCACGTTGGTGGTGTCGGCGCTTGCTTGTGCTGGTCGGGCTTTTGAGCTCCCGCTGGCCTGTCCCTTCCCGTCTGTTTACCTGTAAACCTTTCGGCAGAAAAGAACCAGAAGTGATTGTCGGCGGGAGTGCAGTCATGAAAGTGCCAAGCACACACCCGACCCCTGGATCTGGCCGGAAGACGGGTTAATCCACGAGGATTTGCGGCTGGCCTCAGCATTTTCAGTCCTAATCGTTATGATGACCGTGGAAACCTTGTCAACAGCACGTCTATTCAACACCAGCTGCCACGTCCTGGCACGATGCATAATGACGCCATGCGTGCCGAGGCAGCAAGCAGGTGAGGTTGGATCCCGCACGGGCCTACCTTCCTGGCAGCAAAGCTACTGCACATGTGAACTGTCTCGCTTGTGCTAGCATCATGTCTTCGTACGTCAAGATTCACCCCAAGTCCAACTTGCAGGCAAAACTTGTAGGCCAACACACCCAAGCGGGTGTCCTGCGTTTCCGGTGCACGGCTCTCACCCCCAACCCCGCCCACAACACTGACCCTCGGTACGAAGGCATGCCGCTCCACAGCGGCAATGCTGGCTCCCAGAATGCACTACGGCCGCGCAAAGGAGCCCTCCACGAGGGGGCACTACTATGGTTCTCTACCGCATGGGCATTGCCTTCAGAGTCACCGTTGGCCGTTGGGCTCCCACGCTGCTCAGGCAACTGCGCAGCGCGGCATGCGTTTGCCCGCCGTGCAGGTCAGTCCAGATACGGCGTCTTCAAAAAGCGCTTCGTCATACTCCACGAACCTCCCTGAGGGAATGGGCGTTGCAAGCGCCGGTTGATTGAACAGTCGTCAACGGGGCAAGAGGCATCAGGCTGCGACGTACACGGTGCCTGTCACATGTACGGCAAATCATGTCTACTCACTGCAGGCCCATGCCCAGATGCACCCCCATTCCTACCACGGCCCAGTCAGCACTACCCGGCCGCGTTGCGCTTGTTTGTCTGGACAGGGTTGGCTATGCTAGCTCACCTCCTTGACTGCCGGGCTGCCGCCCCTAGCTGCCCAAGAGCGGCGGCACGTGGCCAGGTGCTCTCGTGCCAGCAAGGGCAGTCGGCAGTGAAGCGCTGCGCTCTTCCAAGGACGCAAAAGCCCGAAGCCTCTGTGCAGAAAGGAGGGGCCGTGCAGCCGCTGCAAGGCCTCCCCGGCATCCTCGTCCAGCTGCCCAGAAGGCGAGCGAAGCTTGGACGTTGGAGAGGGTCCTGCTGCAATGCCGCCTCACGCCGGCGGTCGGGCTACTGATAGAACCGCATGGCCTGAGGTACGCCCTCCCCAATAGTCACGTACTAATCCTTTGCAGCTGTGCTGTCATGCTAGCCGCCAGTCGTCCGAGCTTCACGTGCACCTGTGCTTCCGAGTGTCACGGCCTGGAGGGCTGCTGGTCCTGCTGTGCTGTGCTGCCCTCGTCCTTCCACTGCTCCAAAGCTTGCTCGTACAGGCGGGCTGTGGTGGCCTCCAGGCGCTCGCGGTCGCGCTTGGGGCCCTGCTTCATGCGCTGCGCGTGGCAGGACACGTGTGGGGAAGGGGAGGGGAAGGGGAGGGCGAAGTAGAGCACTGCGATGGTCAAAGGGGCTTGTGGCGTACGACAGGAGCCGGTGAGCTGGGCTTGGCACGCCCAACGCTCTGCTAGCTGACTACCCCCATTTGTGTGCCGAGACAGCAGAACGCGGCAGCTTATTGTTGTGGAATGCCAGAACGTCTGTGTTCAAGGTTGGCGTAGTGAGCTGAGGGCGAGAGAGCGTGGCGCAAGAAATGGTACGGCTGGACGGTACAGGTGGTGGACGCGGGGACGTCTGCCTCGGTCGCTGCGTTAGCCAACCGGCAAGCAACACCCTACCAGACCTTTTACAAACACAAGCACGCCGTTTGCATGAGATGCACGTCCCAAAACTTCTCAGCAGCTGGTGATTGGACGACGCAGCAGACGTTGCAGAGCGCATGCCACATTGCAGAAGCTTACCTGCCGTGTTTCCTCTTCGTTGACATGAACCAGGTAGATAATGCCTGCCGTCAGCACACACGTCCCTGTGAACACTAGCGACCCCCGTCCCCAGTAAGCAGACATCTGTGTGTTTCTTGCCTTCAGTCCTGCTTGATATTTCGTATCAGTCGTTGTTATCATTTATTCAACTTAAGACGTCGTATAAGGAGACCACAGCGCGAATGGGGCCTCGCGCTGAGCCCCGAAACCCATGCCCGGAGTCGGGGGTCCCCGACTGTGTGCATATCACGCCTCTCTTGCACGTGGGCAACACTTCTACTCTGCCATCGGATCGCACTGTGTAGCGCACCCTAGGTGTGCGCCGGTCTTCTGCGTGCTTTGTTTGATCATTAGTAGATAGTGTTCTTGCTCTACAGTTCGACACTAGCCATGGGTTGGGAATATTCAGGAGAATGGGGCATGCTTGCGGGCTTCACGTTCGCAAACCTGAAGAACGTCCAGGAGGGCCGGGCTTGGTTTAGGCGGCCCTGGATTCACCTGGGCGGTATGTTGGCTGGCTACTATATGTTCAAGGCAGCGTCCGACTGGGAGGACGAGGCTCTGCGGCGTATCATTACACGCTACGAGCGGAAGGGCTACCAAATCCCGGAGGACCGCAAGGAGCTCTTCACGGCAGCTACCTACAAATAAGCGGCTTAACCACATGGCTTACTTAGCAACGGCGCTGGAAATAGCCTCGATGCTTGGGCGCTAGGGACCTGCTACCCATCACGCCTACGTACATGCCGGATTGTGCTGGCTCAGGGAAGCACGGCATACGCCATAGTGCAAGCTGGTGGTGTGCGTCTTGGGCAAGGAGTTGGTGGTGAATGTTGGACGCGGCTAGACGGTTACATAACACGTTGAGCGGTGTTCCACACCTGGGTAGTTAGTGGGGTATCATGCACCAGCATCACACGTCTTGCATAACAGGCCGGACTTTGCCTCTCAAGTACCACGTAGCAAATGGCATCCAAAGTGTAGAGATGCCCTTGTGTGTGTACCGTCCGTGTCCTCGTGCTGTACAGTTGCCACACGCAGACACGTAAACCAACAATCATCAAGTACTGTGCAGGCCAGCAATACAACTCGGCCCAGTTACGTCACTGTAATTCTTCTTGTCGTCGACGGCCCCCTCCCAGCTGAGTTATGATGCTCATATCGATCTGGCGGGCTCGCACATGCCCCACGCAAGGTAGAGTTGCTAGACGCTCCCACATGCATGATACAACCCTAACAGGGGACCCCAGCCTCAACAGCGACAGATCCAACCATCCATCTGTATTCCAACCCCTAATCAACACAAAGCGTGTTGGTGCTTACCACATCAAGCGACCCATTCCAGAGCGTGGCACAGAACACCCCCGTGTTGCACGCTCCCCCCCACCCACGACAGGCCAGCACAGCCGAACCTAGCACCGACACAAATCGTCAACCACACAACCAAGCGCATCACCACAACCCAGACTTGCGGCGCCGCTGCAGCAACAGCTCTTACACAGCCTCCTCACCGGGCCCCTGCACCTATACACCTTGAACCAGGCCATTAATTCAGTCCCACTCGGCTTGCTCTGGTGCCGCGTGGCGAGCAGCACCTCATGTTGCCAAGCCCCCGTTGGGTGGCCGCCCGGGCGCAGCCTCGCCCTCCCTGCGCTGCACCCGGTTGTGCGTACGCATGACACGTGCCAGGTCCTCAATACGGAACGGCTTCACCAGGAATGCCTCGATGCCCGCCTCGCGGCAGCGGTCGTGCAGCGTCTGCAGCAAGCGGCAAACCGCGTATCGAAGACGAGTCAACAGGTGTACAGTACTCCACCAGGCCAATAGCTTGATGACTTGACGTACAAAGGCTGCGCACTATGGGATCGTACGGCAAGGCAAGGGGCACGCCAACACGGCAAAAGGAGAAGGAAAATACCGGGAGGGGAGTCGGAGCCCACCTGCACTGTGTCTGCAGATAGCGCAATGATGCGCGGGCGCTCCTCTGGCTTGTAGGTCTCCTGGATGCGTTTTGAAGCCTCCAGGCCGTCCATCTCGGGCATGTGGATGTCCTGCAAAATGGGATTGCAAATACCGACAAAGGCAAACGGAACGTTACTGCGTAGGACGTCAATGCAGTGTAGCTGCCTGCAGTATGCATAGTAACTGGCCACTGGCAGATGCAGGGTTCCACACAGGCGCTAAGCAGCAGGGGTGCAAAGCGACGTCCCGATGAGAACTGGGGAACAAGCTTAGGGTGGCTTACCATAAGGATGAGGTCGTACGTCTTTTTTTGCAGCGCCTGGAGCACCTGCGCTCATGAACAACAGCAGACGCATAGCGCATTGTGAGAGACCGATCGCCGCTGGTCAACGCTGGTGCGGCGTGCCCACGAAACGGCTGTGCATCAGGCCATATTTGAGAGATGCACCCACAACCGGTACAGCGCCCGTGCCTGGCCGTTCCCACCGGGCCTCTTAGATCTTCGCACCTGCAGCCCGTTCTCCACCACGTCCGGCGGCTGGCAGCCGCGAAGGATCTGTTGCAGCACCTTGAGCACCACCTTCTGGTTGACCTTATTGTCCTCCGCAATCAGGATGCGCAACTGCTGCGGCAGCAGCGAAGCTGCAGCGGCGGCGGCGGCGCCCGAGGCGCCCGTGCCAGTGCCGGGGGTGGTGGAGGGGCTGGGTGCGGGCGCGGGGGCGGCGGCGGGGGCCGGAGTGGCTGCAGTGGTGGTGGCCTGCTGCTGCAGCATCTGCTGCTGCTGGGCGAGGAGGGAGGGCGGAAGGCGTTCCTCCGGGCCAGCCGCAAGCTCTGGGGGTGTGCGGGAACAGGACCGGGGAGGGCAGGTACGGGGGTCAACGCTGCCCTCATTGCACGGTACTGGAACCACAACAAGGGATGGCCTCACCCACTCAGAGGCGATATGTTGGTGAGGGCAACATGGACCATGTACGAAACTGGTACTCTTGCGCACCTGAGTTTTCGGGGATGGACAGGTGCGCCTGCACTGGCGCCCGCGGCGCGTGGCCGCCCGCCCCGCCACGGCCCGCCGCGCCCGCCGCCGCGCCACGTGCCATGGCCGCGCGCTCCAGCACGCTGTTGTCCAGTGATGTGCGACGGTTGAAGGCGTCGGCATCGAAGGCCGGGCCCTTCTTCATCCGCCACGACTTGAGCATCTGGTGGACATGCGAGCGGTCGCGAAGGGTTGCTGAATTGCCAGAACTCGTCGGAACCAAAGCCAGCCAGGCTAGTGGCATCGCCCAGGCACCTCGCTTTGTCGCCATGTCACTGGAGCGGATCAAAAGAGAGGGTGCCAAGGGCAGGAAATAGCCGCAGCGCAACAATACTGGTAGGCAACGCCAAGTAGCGTTGTACAACCGACAGCACGTACCTGGATTGACTCGCTGGGAATGGGCGTGTTGCCCAGCTTTGGCGCGCTGTTGCCGTTCCACTTGAGCAGCGCCGTGCTCTTGACCAGCGCGTTGCACAGCCGGCTGTGCCGCACGGGGAGCACCGTCACCACCACCAGCGGCTGCAGCGCGGGCGGCAGCTGCTCCCGGTCGCCCAGCGCCACCACCGGCCGCCCCTTCCACCCCGCCTTGAACGCAGGGACCAACCGGTCCATGGACACAACCAGGATGTCATACTGCGGCTGCTGCTGGAGCTGGTTCGTCGGCGCGTCAGCAGAGGCTGGCGCACACGGCTCAGCCGCCGCGCTGCCGTCAGCCGTGCCCTGCGCCGTCAACGCCGCGGCCGCGGCGGCGGCGGCGACGACGGCAGCCGCTGCCGCTGCGCGGGCCCTCCGCAGGCCCTTGCCTGCACCGCCGCCAGGCCTAGCTGTCGGCAGCTGTTCCACACCTGACGGGAGAGGGCGGCGTGGGACACGTCCACCAGCACGGTGCGGCCGTGCAGCGCCACCAGCGCGCTCTCGTGCGCCTCTGCCTCCGCCGCCGCGCCGCCGACCCCCACGCCGCTGCTGCTGCTCGGCCTGCCGCCGCCGCTCGTCACGTACCCCGTCACGCTGTTGCTCGAAGACCCCGGCTGCCCGCCCGCCGCTGCCGCCAGGCAGTCCGCCGCCAGCGGCGACGCCAGCCCGCTGACGCCGCCCAAGGGGCTGCCCACAAACGCTGCGCTGGCGCTCCCGCTTCCGCTCCCGCTGGCCCCACAGTCGCCCTCCGCCACCGGGGTGCCGTCCGGCAGCCACGGCGACTTGCGCAGCTCCCTGCCCGTCCGGGCTGTGCTGCCGCTGCTGGTGCTGCTGGTGCTCGACCGCGCGATGCCTGGGGGCAACGGCACGGGAACGGGCACCGCCGGCGGCAGCGGCGGAGACAGCGCGCTGCTGCTACCCGCCCACGTGCCCCCACCCGTGATCCCCTCCACCACCGCTGCGCCCACGCCGGGGTGCAGCACCTCCGTGGAGCTGCGAGGCGTGCAGTTGACGCTGTCGGCGGGGGAGGCAGCGGAGGAGGTTGGCGGGGACCAGGGCCCCTGCGCCCACTCCGCCTTGAGCGTGAAGTGGAAGGTGGAGCCCTTGCCGAGCTCCGACTCGACCCAAATGTCGCCGCACATGAGCTGCGCCAGGCGCTTGCTGATGGCCAGGCCCAGCCCCGTGCCGCCGTAGCGCCGGGACATGGTCTCGCTGCCCTGCCGGAAGTGCTGGAAGAGCTTGCGCGCCGACTCGGCGCCGATGCCGATGCCCGTGTCCGCCACCGCAAAGTGCACGACCTCGCCGCAGCCCTCTGCGTCACCCATGCAGGCCTCGTCTGCAGCAGCAGCAGCAGCTTGCTGGTGGTCCTGCTCGGTGTCCGCGGCGCTGGCGCTCGAGCACGTTGGGGTTGCAGGGGCGGGCGTGGAGGGGGTGTCGGCCGGGGCGCACGACGCGGCGGGCGCGGCCGCGAGCGCCAGCGGGTTGCGGCACGTGGCCGCCGGCTCCACCGTGACGTGCACCACCACCTCCCCCCGCTCCGTGAACTTGACGGCGTTGGACAGCAGGTTGGCAAGGACCTGGGGGTAAGGCACAGGAGCAGCGGTTGCCTCTTACGTTGCGCGCGGCGGCGGGAATCCCACAGCTGGACGCAAGGCGGGTAACTGACCTGGAGACGTTAGGTCGCAGTGCGCTGCTGCGCTGTGCTACCCTGCGACGTGTCATATTTCCATCATGGTGGTTCGCGCCCCCCGGCTTCCCCCGCCCACGCGGCTCCCCACCTGCCGCACGCGCACTGGGTCTCCCAGCAGCGCCCTGCCCAGTGCCGCGTCGTCCGCCAGGTAGGCCAGCGCCAGGCCCTTCTTGGCGGCCTCGGCGGCAACCAGCTCCAGGCAAGCCTCGGTGGCCTGCGGGGCGCGGGACGACCGCAGAACAGGAACAGCACGTTACAGGTAGTGCTTGCGGACAGCGATGTGGTAGCGCGAGGGGTGAGGGGTGTGCAGGAGGAGAGCATGAAGTACCGTGTGAGCTGTCACCCCTTGATGTATTGGTACCAGAAAGGAGCGGTGGACAAGCGGGGCAAGGAGGGGGGGTATGCGACAGCGTGGGTGCGTGCCTGTGCGAGCCAGCCCGGGACGCGTCTAAACCCTGCCGCGCACCTGGCGGAGGCACATGGGCTGCCGCTGCAGCTCCAGCGAGCCGTGGTCGATCTTGGAGAAGTCCAAGATCTGTGGCCACATGGGGAAACGCGCAAGAAAGGCGTCGTGGGGCGGATTCGGATCGAAAACCAAAGGATGCTTTATACTCCGGTACCCAGAATGACTATCACAGCATGTTTGCGTGTAGCTTGTCCGGCACTGTACGGCAGGCTGCCGTACTCACATCGCCCAGGATGCCCAGCAGCGCGGAGCCGCTCTCCAGGATGGTCTCCGTCAGCTCGCGCTGCTCCGGCGTCAGCACGGACGCCAGCAGCAGCTGCGCGGTAGCGATCATGCCGTTGAGCGGCGTGCGGATCTCGTGGCTCATGTTGGCCACGAACTGCGACTTGGCCTCGGTGGCGCTCTCGGCGGCCTCCTTGGCGTCGCGCATGCGCGCCTCCGACTCCTTGCGGGACACCTGTGCAGCAGCGGTAGGGCGGTGGAGTGTCGGCGGGGGTGTTGGTGGGCGCGGCATTGGGCAACCAATACGACAAGCAAGTCCTTGCACACGTCCGCGCAAGGCTGCACGCCAGCGGCTGCCTGCGCATGGGCACTGCGCGCTCACTAGCAGCTTCTTGACGTCCTCGCCCATTGCGGACATTGGGTAAATTTACGGCACACGAACAAGGACAAGCAGTGATAGCAGTCCTTCATCTTAGCGTACAACGCGTGCGCCCTGGCCCGCCACCCACCAGCTCCGTCACGTCGTTCTGCACCCCAATGTACGCCAGCAGGCGCCCGCTGCCCGGGTCCGTCACTGGCGTCAGGCGCAGCTCGTTCCAGAAGGGCGTGCCCCCCTTGGTGTAGTTGAGTAGAGTCACGGTCACGTCGGCGCGGCGGGCGATGGCGTCGCGGATGGCCTGGGCGTGCGTAGGGTGCAGCAGGCCGGCGTTCAGGTAGCAGTGTGGGCTATCTGCCCCCGTACCAGGTTATCCGGGTGGCATGCACGGAGTTGAACGAAGAATATGTAACAGATCGACGATGTTGTAGAATCTACTTTCAAGTTAGTAAGACGCAGCTGTAGCACAAGTACTGATGCAGATCTAGATGTACGAGCCTTACCTGGACGGCGCGTGGGTCTGTGTCGGGACCCTGGAGGAAGCGGCAGTTGCGGCCTAGGACCTGCGGAGGGGGCGCGACAGTGGAAAACTGCTTTGCTATGCAGTAGACAGGCAGAAGCAAAGTAAGCAGCAGCAGCAGCTGGCAAACAAGCACCGAAAATGTCACGCCGCGTACAGACGTTTTCTGCGCCTGCTTCCCGAGGCCAACGGTCGGCATGCACGCACCTCTTCCCTGCTGTAACCCGACATAGTCAGGAATGCTGTGTTGGTGTAGACTAGGGGACTGTCGGGGGATGACGGGTCCGCGATGACGATGCCCTCGCGGACCGCATCCAGCGCCATGTCCCTTAGGGAGCAGGGGGCGGGCAGCAGCAGCGCGTCGCCGTGCCCGCGCGACCCGCCACCGAGCCAGCCAGCCGCCAGCGTTTCCACCTGCAGCCCTGCAGGGGGGGCCTCAGCCGCTGGCCCTGCTATGCCTCCTGCTGTTTGCGGGGTACTAGCCGTTCCTGGTGCTATCGTCTGGGACGTCGGACGCGCTGGAACGGACGCCACGGGGCAGCCCGGACCGAATAGTGGCCCGGGCGCAAGCTGTGGCGCGCCGCTTGCTATTCCACCGTACTGCGCAGTGCTGTTCAGCTCCTGTCGCTGAACAAAAGACAGCATGAACCGCTGGGGCCGCGGCGCTGCCTGTTGCTGTGGCGCCGAGCTGTGCTGTGGGAGCCCCTGCTGCTGGTTCTGCTGCTGCTGCAGCGGTTGTTGCTGGTCTTGCAATGGCACAAGGCCGCCGTTGGCGTCGCATGCACGCGAGCTGCCGTGCGTGATGCCGCCGCTACTGCCGTCGCTGCGCCCGCATCTGCTGCCTGTTGCGATGCCGGTCGCCGCCGCCGCCGCCTCGCTCGCGATTACACCCGCAGCAGTTGTCACGCCACCACGGCTGTCACTGTTCATCCCTATGCAGCCCTCCCTCTTGCTGCTCACGTTAAGTGGATCAAGTGCCGTCACGTCAGCGCAGCTGCTCTTTGCGCTAACCATCGCGCTGCCGCTTCGGCTACTACCGTCGCTGCTGGCCGTGCTACCCTCCTGAAGGGCCCGCTCGTTGCAGCCCCTTGCATACCGATCCCTCCCCTCCTTGGAGCCCAGGCCGCCGCCCTCAGCTGCCTCCCCGCCTGCCCGCCCACCGTTCCCCTGGCCGCTGCAACTGCTGCAGTAGCTGCTGCTGCTGCCGGCAGCCGCAGGCAGCGCCTGCTCCCCACCGCCATGGCTGCGCTTCGCCGCCTCCGTCCCACAGTGCGCATGCCGCCAACCACCCGCCTGCTGCCCCTGTCCGTGCTCGCTCTGCAGCTGCTCTCCAGCAGCGCCTATCGGGTGCACGCGGACCCCAAGGCGTAGCACCCGCCCGGATGCATGCCTACAGTCCATCAGGAGCTCCCTGGGAACACTGGCTCCCGCCGTCAGCGCCGAAACCAGCACCGCCGGAGTCCATGCGCCTGCCGCAGACACGTGCGATGCCGGGTAGGGCCCCACCTGCTCCGCGGCTGCGGTACCGGGCGGCAGCAGTAGCTCCACCCCGCCCTGCTGAAGCTGCTGCTGCGTGTAACCCAGCAGCTGCTCCAACGCCGGGTTGCACGAGACCAGCCGGATGGGGGCTCCTGCTGCCGCTGCTGTTGCACCGGCAGCCAGCGCTGTGCCGCTTGGCTTCCTCCTGCCCAACCCGACGCTCGCCTGGGCTCCGTCTGCACCGTTGCTTACACACGCCGCTGTTGCAGGAGGCGCGGGCTCCTCGCCTCCACCCGCGTCGCCGCTTCCGTCATCGTGACCGGATGGCCCGCCGCAGGCCGTCAGGGACATGGACGAGTCGGAAGGCGAGATGGGGGTCAGCACGGCCATGCTGGCCAGACCCACTGCTGCAAGATCCGCGCCGTTCGCGTTCAGGCCATCCGTCAGGGCGCCCAACAGTGTTCCGGAGGACAGGCGAGACGGCAGGCCGAAGCCGCATCCCGCAGAGCTGCTGCGGTGTGCGGGGGCTTGCGAGCCCGGCCCCAGGGTGTCCGGCAGGGCGTGGGTTGAGTGGGTCAGAGCCTCCATGATGCAGCACGGCTCAATGCCGTTGCGCAGGAAGGCGCCCAGGGACGCCCAGGCGTTGTCATCTTCGCAGCCGGGCCCGGCGCTGGCCGCTTTGCCGGTGGAGAACGGAGAGGATGCGGGAGGCGCAGCTGGGGGCGGCGCAGCTTGGAGGAGCTTCGCAGACCCCTGCAGGGCAAAGCGGGGTTGGGCGTACGCAGGCGACGGGTGAGTGTTGATATGTGCAAAGATGGTTGCCGACGTCACAGCACAGCACGGAGTTGTGCGCCGGGAGGGGGAACGGAACGGGGGTAATGAGCCCATCGGTACGTGGGTTTGGGAGCACAGCTTACCAGGATGCCCTCTCCTGACGTGCTGCCCTCGGCCAGAGGCGTCAATGACACCTGCATTGCAACCTGCTTCCCAGAGGGTAGGCGATAGGTAGGCACCACCAGCTCTGCCTTGCGGCCTGACTCCACTGCTGCTTGCACGTTGGCCATGGCTCCTGGCTGGCTGGAGGCCTGCGGTGGGTACCGTATGGGTGCCCTCAGTGATACGGCCGGCAAGGTCGGCGAGCCAACGGGTTCCCACTGGAACTGGAAACTCACCAGCCAGTCGGTCCAGGATACAGCATTTGCGCTAGCTGTCGCTGATAGATGGCAACCCACGAAGCGGCGGAACGCCTCGTTGGAGTACAGCACCCGACCCTTCGGAGTGCCAACCCAAACGAGTCCTTCTCCTCCGCCGAGCAGGTCCTCGAGCCCATCCTCTTCTGTTGCTTTGACCATCAGCTACAAGCTGCAGAGCACAGCCGTGCTACCAGTAAGGGCTTCACGCCTTGGGGAGCGTTTTGCGATTGTCCCGAGTAGTTCGCGGGGCATGCCCCTTTCACTCAAATGTTAGCAGGTTACAGTAGCCAATGCCATCAAGCCTATATCTAAACCTGCCTTCGGCAAGAGCGGCCAGTGAGCAGGCGCTTTGTCCGAATGGGTCAGGGGCTTCCAGGCATCTCTTTCTTCACTTGGCAATTTGACATCGTTTCATGTCCCTATGTGGTTGGGGTTCAGGAATACATATGGAGAAAGCGGCGCAAGCCCACTTGAGAAATGCGCATATGGAGCTTGTTAGAATACGAAGCTGTAAAGAATGATAGATGATTTGCGTTAATGCAACTCCTATTGCCCGAGAGCCCTTTGCAGAAAAGATTTTCCCTCGGCAGGAGATCCGCACTCGCATGAGCGCAGAACCAGAAGCTCAGACGCCCAGACGTACCAGCCCATTTGTAAACGGCATACGCGCAATTGCATGCAATAATACTTTATGGCAATGCTACACAGGGACAATTCGCCGCCCCATGGGACGAGGGTCCAGCTGGCCGCTGGCACCACGTCAAAAGGCCAAGAAATACGCTGCAAGCCTTCCGGCTCTGCACCCATATTTGCAACAGGTTCAGAACCATCTGCATGTCTTGTGAAGGAGCAGCTCTGTGCCCTGTTGCCATTGTCTTCCAGAAGCTTCGGGACAGTCTGGTCCGAGCTCACGGAACCCGTGCATGAACAGAACCACGCCCCTTACACTGCAAGAGCCGTGGGCCTTCTCCACCCTTGACGTGGATTCGGGCGCACGTGTGCTAGTGGGGCACCGTGTGTACACGCGAGATACCGCGCATCGACAAGCCGCCACCAACGCTGCGCCGTTGTACTGCCGCCGGTACAACCTCCCGACACCGGCGCATGCACAGTTCAGTCCATACCGGTACATCAAATGTGCAATACAGCTCCCGAAGCCAAGAGTTCACCGATACGCAGCCCGTCTGTGATTAACTCCAGCCTTATTGCCCACTAGGGCCGACCAGTCCCGGCGTCCCGCTTCGCGTCCCATCCGTGCCAACCCCTGCAGCCCCCGCCTCGCCCTCCGCTGCAAGCCCCACCGACACCACATTGTCCCCCTTGATGAAGATCTGCCCCAGCTGCCGCTGCCGCACCTCCCGCACCCGCACCACCCGTGCCTTCCTGGCGACTCCGAGCTCCACACCACCACCCGCCCCTCCCGTACCCGCCTGCGACCCAACCGCAAACCCTCCCGCCGCGGACGACGGACCTCCTAGATGCCCGCCTGCTCCTCCTCCTCCTCCTCCTCCTCCTCCTCCTCCTCCTCCCGCCGCCCCTGCCGCCCCTGCCGCCGCTGCCGTCCCCGCTGCCGCCGCCTCGCCCTGCCGCAGCACCTTGACCGCCCGCATCTTGGTCACCTTGAGACACACCGTGTACTGCTCCGTAACGTCCTGCAGGACTAGGTTCATGAACCGGTCGAACGCAACTAACCGCCCAAGCGCCCGGCCCCGCACCCCTGACGCGTGTCGCGTGGTGGCGCGCACTATGGCCCCGGCCGCCCGCCACCGGTGCAGGCAGTCTAGGGGCCCGGGTGTGGGTGCAGCCGCCAGCACGTGTTCCAGCGACACCGGCGTGCTGGCTAGGATGCGCTCCCGCTGGCGGGTGGCGGACTCCTTGAACAGCATGTGCTTCTTTTTGGAGGCCTGTGTGCGGTGTTGGACAAGCAGGGGAACGGAGGGGGCTGGGGTTGGGTATTGAGTAACAGGCACAGCCAGTGCTGTACCTGGCGCAATACGCAATGCTCGGGATACCACTTTGCGTTTACCATTTTGCGTTGGACTACGGAGCGGCGGCATCCCCAGCTACTAACCTCGTTGGCTCTTGGCTGTACGTTGCTCAGCGAGTCCGGGTCTTCGGGTGGAAGCAGGCGCCTGAAGGCGGCTATGTTGTCCACTGGGGCAGCGGAGGGCAGGGGCGGCTGCAACCCTGGTGTGCTGAGGGCTCGGAGGGGGTCAAAGGAGGGGCTGAGGAAGTCGAGGGACGGCGAGCGAGGTTGAGAGGGCGGGGCGCCCATGATGGCACCCTCCTCTGCGTGCGACTGAGGTGCCTGCGGTCCCTCGTGCTCGTGTGGTATCTGTGGCAAGCTGGGGTGCTGGGCTGTGTTGCCGATGGGTTGACCTTCTTGAGGATGAGGTGGCAGCAGCTGGGGTTGTGGCGGTGGCGGTGGCGGTGGCAGGGGAAGGGTCGCGTGGGCGAGGGAGCGCTTTTCCCCTGCTGGCGGGAAGCCGCACGCTGGCTTTGCGCGGTCCTGCAGATCCGCCCTTGCCTCTTCTTCCCGTTCTTTTGCATCCATTGAGTCAAGTGCTTGTGGCTGTGGTATGTGAAGCCGTGGGAGTTGAGCGACTACCGTGTACTAGACGTGGTTGCCATGGTCTAAGCTGGGGATGGGTAGCTAAAGGAGTGAAACAGGCATAACTGTGTTCATCGTTGTAATCAATTACCGCACACAACCGTTGGTGACAGGCAGCTGACCTTTTGTGAGGAGCCTTTTGGTCGCGGGAGCTAACGGTCATACCGGACCTGTCGTCGGACCCTATCCAGCGTATGGACAGCGCCCCCGCATTATTACTGAGCTGTGTGCAAGAACGCGAGCCGCTTTCGCTAACGATCTGTGACTACTTCGGAACACGCGAGCTCTCCCTGCTCCGACACCTTTCCACACCAGCACAGCCGAAAGGCATATTTCCAGTGCCGCGCCTTCATATACGCTGTGAATATGTTGTCCATAAGGAAGACCTGTAGTACCTGTTCAAAGAGCAGCGCAGCACCTCTGCAGGGACGTGCCCCGGTGTTGCAGCGACCATGCGTCCGCCGAGCCGCTGTCGAGGAGGCGGGAAAGCTCAAAATGCCATATTATGCCAGGGAGTCGCAAATGGACGTAGATTCGTGCGAGGTACGCAGCCAAATGGGTCGAACGCGTTAGACCCGGCGGTAGCGCCCTTGGGCTGCTGTGCACCGCCCTTGGGCAGAGCAATTTGACCTTCCGGTCGTTGGTGATACATAACCTAAATATCACATGTCCGAGCTTGGTCGCGAGCCCCGTAAACCCTAGAGGCAAAGCACGCGCCTGACTCACCTCCGGACTCTCCTGTGCCCCGACTGCTCGCCTTCCTGCTGCATGTTATAGCCCCTGCCATAACCCACCGGCCAAGGGCCCCGGAAGTACCACTCAGCACCAATACTGGTGCATTGTCTGCTGTGTGATGTGACTTGCGTTTGCAGACAGTGTCGGTTCCTTCAAGAAGCCCGCTTTCCGCCGCCCGCGCCCCAGGTGTCAACCGTCATTGTGGACAACAAGGCCAATCCGCGCTGGACCCAGATCGAGATCCAATCCGCCGACATGCCTGGCCTGCTGCGAGTGCTGTCCTGGGTGCTAAACGGTGCGCCCGTTGCAACAAAATTACACTCTGGTCGAGTGGAAACAAGATCCTCAGTCCGCACATCCCTGCACCTAAGCTGACACGCCTACCTACCAGCAGCTCCAAGAACACCTGTCCCGGCCTGCTGGCCGACACAATTGCTGAATGCACCTGCTTGCTGTGTGTAGCGCTGAGTAGTTTACCGTTACCGTTCTGAAGCCTCGTTGGTCCTGCCCTGGTTTCTGGTCACACCAACCTGCGGGTCTCGGCCACGGTCTTGAGTGTCTACTGGTGGTGCTGCCCTTGGTCTTACCGAACACAAGCGACACACCATGGACAGTTGTGGTCCGTGACACCGACCCGTGGGTCATGGCCGCAGGCATGAGCGTGCGTGTGCAGCACGGCGTGCTGCAGACCACCGAGGACGGGGTGGCCAAGGACACTCTGTGGGTCACCGACTTCAAGGGGCGCAAGGTGTGGCAAGCGAGGTGCTTGAATTTTGGGCTTGGTATCGCCTGGGGCCGTTGCCGGTTGGGATGAGTGCGCGACTGCTCCGTTCACGGGCACTCAGCTGTCAGCATGTCCGGGGCTCTGGCATGACTTGCATCAGGACTTCGAGGTCCGGCCAGCATGGTTGGTGTGGGTGGCTTTATGGGTGTGGTTGCGTTGTACGGCACGGCGCGGCGGCGTGATGGTCGCATACGTATCCAGCACTTGCAACCGCTGGCTCGTGCGAGCGCAAAGGGATTGATGTGGGTACAGCCTGCTACTTACTAGCAAGTTGCACCTGTAAGACACTGCCGTGCCTGCGCGCTGAAATGCCACGCAGCTGAGCGATGGCGCGGCGGAGTCGCTGGGCTCCCGCATCGAGGACTTCCTCATCGTGTGCAAGCCCGGCAGCGTGGCCGAGCAGGAGGTGGGGATACGCGTGAAGCGCGAGGAAAGCGTGTGAGGCGTCAGGGAAGCACGTAAACTAGGAGGTGGGGATGCAGGGGGCGGAGGAGCACACGGTCGTGGGCGTGCCCAGGCGTGCGTCGACCCACAGGTGCATTGAGCCGCTCTGCGTGTCGGGTACCTGCTGAGCTGTGGTCAGTGTTACAGCCTACGTGACATGGTTATAGCCTTGGGTCTGCGGCCGATGGCGGCTCATTACTGCATACTGCAGTGCTGCTCGGCTTTGGACTGACGCTGGTTCAAACTGCAGTGCTGCACACCGTCGCCTGCAGGAGTGCCGCTGCAATGCTGAACAAATGCGTTCCTGTTACACGCAAAGCGGAATGCCGCGAGTTGTTGGATGTCGGGCCGTCAAGGCAACGGCTCTCGCTGTACGGGCACAGCCGTGCCACACGGCCCCGCACACCCTGACCGTCACAGTGTACGATGGGTCACCCAACGTACTGCTCCCGCACCTTACCCCACGCCCACAGGAGTGGCTTTGTGGGCCCATCCAGGTGTCCAACATCGCCCACCCGGACTTCACCCAGGCAAGTCCTGTGGGCCTAACGGCCGCAGTCGCAACCTACCATGAGTTCTGTCTTGCGACATCGCTCGCTGTGTATGGAAACCACCTTGGGTCGCACGCACGGTACGACAGGCGCAGTGACACGTGCGTGACACGTACGTGTGTGCACGCACGGTACGACAGGTGCAGTGACCGGCGCAGTGACACGTGCCGCGTGACTTTACAGATGAAGGCCGCACTGAGCGGGTAAGACAGCGCAGTCCACATCACTCAACGCACGCCTCGTGATTGCATCCCAACAGCAAATCACAGGCCCCTGACCGCCCACAACCGTCCTCACTTGCCCCCAACCGCCCCAACCGTCAGGTGGTCATCCGCGGCGAGCCGTCGTCCAACCGCCCCGGCTTCCTGCTGGAGCTGGCCAGCGCGCTGACCAGCGTGGGGGCGTCCATCAGAGAGGCGATCATTCAGGGTGCGTGGGCTAGCAGCGTGGGTTAGCAGCGTGGGCGGGTTGGCACGTGGCAGGGTGGGTCAGTAGAGCGGGGCACAGGCAAAGTCCGCGCGTAGTATGGGTGGAGCATGTGCGCAGTGCTGGCGACGTGTGGGTGAAGCCGCAGGGTAAGTGGTAAACACAGGGCAGCCGGGGACGGGGTAAAGCTGGACTGGGTGGGCTGCGGCCTGCTGCTCAAGGACTCTTTGCTGCGTGGCCGCTGTGCGGCCGTGGGGCGACCCAGGACACGTGACGACACCTGAGCCATGCCGAGGATTGCAAGGGATGTGGAGAGGTCCACAGGTGATGGCACGGGAAGGGACGGGCCAGAGCATGGGCTCGCTCGTGGCGTGGGAGGTGGTTGTGCACCGGGTGCGTCGCGATGGCACGTGCGGTCTTGCGTATGCTGCGCCATGCGATTCTGTGCCCGTGTGCGTGCCAGCATCGTATGCGTGCCATGCATGCCAATGCTAGGCCATGCCATGCTAAGCCACGCTGTACTACGCTGCAGGTGACGCCGACGTGCCGCACGACCTGGGCAGCGCCGCCGGCCCTAACTACGACTTCCAACATGAGGGCCGCTACTTCAAGTTCCTACTGGTCGGGCCCAGGGGCGGCAAGATGGTGCGTGGGCAAGGGGGCGTGCCATGTGGCTACTGGGGTAACCGCTGAGCGGCAGGGTGGCAAACGGACGCAGTCCCCCTGCGTAGCGCGAGGTTAGTGGCGGCAACAGGAAGCAGGGAACACGGACTTGGAACTCAGCGATGTCTTTTGGACCGTACTCGCGCACTTGTCACGTTGCACAGCAAGTGACGGCCCTGGGTGGCGCATGGCAAGCTGGGGCGGTTCTGTTGTGGGATGCACCGGCGGCTGTACCGTCGCCAGGCCACTGCCATACTGTTGCCTCATGTCCGCACCCCCAGAGGCGCAACGCGGCACTGCCGACCTACTGTGCTCCCTACCCCTCCTCATCCCTTTCCTACCCATGCCTTGCTTGGGCTGGGCTGGGTTTGCAGCTGCTTCCCCGGCGAGCTGGAACAACGTTAGCTACGCTGACAAGGTTATTTGCAATGCAAACCCTGCCCTGCACCTGCAGGACGCCGACCGCGTGGCCTCCCTGCTGTTCACGCTGCGCCTCATGACCGGCAAGGGCGTCATGCCCACAGTGGCACCCAACATGGACGCCCTGCTCAAGCTCAACGCCCGGTGCTGATTGATGAGAAAGTACAACAGAAAGTACACGTTGAATCTGCGTTGGGGGAGGTGGAAGGGGCCGGCGATAGGGTTGGACGCGATTGGGGCTAACGGAGCGGTCGACTTCTTGAGTGTTGTTGGATGGGTGGATGGGCAAGCAGCGCTGCTCCACTGCAATGTTTGCGGGGGGGCCGCGGTACAGGTAGGCGGTGGCTTTGTGGGCTATGGTAATGCGCGATAGCCCAGGGTTGGGTAGGCATACGTTCTGCGCTGTGGCGCGCGGACTCGATGTTCCAACTGGCGTTGACTGTGTAGCACAGGTGTACAGCGCTTCTACTTAGCAGGCAGGTGGCGCTTCCGCTTTAGAAGCACCTCGCCTGCGGTCATAGTGCACCAAGTGCCTGAAGTGCTTTGCACCGCTGAGCTGGGACTTTGTGTTCCCCATTTCCCAGGGCCGGGCGGCACGCTGGCTCTGGGCCAGGCGGCGCGCTGGCTCTGGTCACGAGTTGATAGATGGTTAGGATCCCATACACGAGCATGCCATGCCATTAACAAGCTTGGGTTGGTGTCCAAAATCTGTTTTGGTGTTGTGCATAGCACGCTGATTCTAGACTGAGCGCCTCCTAGCGTACTGAATAACAGCGTAGAGCTGGCAGTCTGTGGCGTGCCATTGACACGATCTGTGGCTTGGCAAGTCGTTGAAGAGAGTACCGGTATGGCAAGGCCGCACCTTGTCGGTGCTGCACGCCGGCGCAACTCCATACCCAACCTTTCAGGATGTAAAACAGGGAAGTGGTGTGGTGCAAGCTTGCAGCTGTTCTGGTCACAGAACATGCGTACGACAAAACCCGGCCTCACGCTTTACAACTTCTGGGAGCCTGTTCAAGGCTTCAAGCATCGGCATGTCGAATAGCTTGAGCCGAGGCTCACCGTCCAGCTGTCGGTGCTCATCTACAGCGTACGGCACCATCCACATACGGCACATATGCTGTATGCCAGTCGGTCTGCACGCACTCCTACACCATCGTTCACTTTGAACAATGCAACGGTACTGCTGGTGTACCATATGCATGTCCTGAACTTTTTGCGTTGACCTCATCACGCTGTCATAAGCAGCACATGTCACCGGCACGCGGTTGCACGTCACACCGTTGCGTGCGTTCCCACCCGGTACCCCCAAAGCACAGGGGCTGCAAGTGCAGCGGCAGCTGGCCTTGTCGTCCCCACAACCAGCCACAGCAGGCCCCAGGCAGACCCAATAAACAGGAGGCCGCACAAACCGCAGCCTCCGCTGCTAACCAAAGCTTCGGCCAGTATCATAGGCGGCACCGAACGGCCTTGACCCACAACAGCCCTACCCATAACCCTCGTCCCAGTCGCCTGCACTCCGAGCGCTCTTTGAACGCGACTGCACAGCACACTGTCGACATGCATGAACAAACTGCCTGCCGTACACAGACTGCGTTGTGCCTAATTGGAAGAACTTCTTGCATGGCAATGAGCATTGCAAAACACCAGGTGCATGTAGGGCAGGCGGCCAGCCAGGTAGGGCGAGGGCTGTCGATGCATGATGCTCGCTGTGCATTGACCAATGTAAAGTGGACAGTCCAAGTTATGCATGATGGTGCTCGTTACCGTCCGCACACGCGCGCCTTTCCGAAGCGGCAACGAAATTCCTGACAGCAGGGGGTTACGAAAGTGCAATGGCACTCGCCCACTCGCCCAAAATGCAGCAGCTCAAGAGGAAACACGGCATGCCTTGCATGGGCTTGACGATTATGCAGTTCAGACCCTTCGGGGCTACTTCAGTCTGTTCATGGAAAGCTATGCACCCTACACAAACACCCCTCCAGGAATGCGGCATCGTGCATGCTGTTCTGCACACGTTTTTAGCGACCTCCGAACTCGTTTTTCACCAAGGCTCCGTTGTAATACCCCAGGCCCCTCGCCCGCATTTTCGCGCACTGCACGCACGACGGGGGCACAGTTTCGCGCGCAACGTTGTGGCAGTGCTCATGGCAGTACCATGTATCTCCTTAATGCCCACCCGCGGCACAGCGTCTGCTTGCATTCCACCCTCCTCCCATCCCCCCGCCCCCACCCCACCCCACCCTGCTTTCCCCCACACCCCCATCAGCCCAAGCCCACACGCCCGTTGTCCTCCTCTCCCTCGCCTGGCCTGTACGGCAGAGCCAGGCACTGCTCCCTGGCCCCGCCGGCCATCCCGCCGCCCACCGCCAGGGGCGCCATCGCCAGCGGTATCTGCACCTGCCCCCCACCCTGCATCGCCAGCTGCGTGATCTGCGCTGCTGTGGCCTCGTCCATCTGCAGGCCCGCCAGCTGCTCCCTCGTCAGCGGCACCACCGTGTCTCCCGTCTGCAGGTAGCAGAAGACGGCAGACGACGGCGGGATGTTGGCTTGCAGACCCCGCGGCAGCGGCAGCGCGCCGTATCCTCCTCCTCCTCCCATGCCGCCGCCGCCGCCGCCGCCGACCATGCGCATGCCCTCCATGGCATCGCCGTACGTACGGTGTGCTGCTGCCACGGGCTGTCCGTACTGCACGAGCTCCCCGCCGCCGCCGCCGCCGGGGTCATCCCCGGGGTCGCCGTAGCCCACACCTGCAGGGTCTATGCCCTGCTCCTGGTGCTGCTGCAGTGGCCGCAGGCGCTGCCCGTACTGCACTGCTTCAACGGGCATTCCTGGTAGGTGCGCTTGCCTGCCTCCCTTCTGGTTGTGCCGGTACAAGTGCTGTTGTTGTTGGTGGTATTGTTGTGGTTGTTGTTGTTGCTGGTGGTGCTGCTGGTGTCTTCGGTAATCCCCGCCGTCCTCGCCAACCGCCTCACCGCCGTGCCCTGCACCGGGGTAGGGTGCCGGTGCGCCGAAACCCCTTACCCCGTACCCCACCACCGCCTGGTACCCAGGATCCGACTCCCGCCGCCCCGCCCCCTGCTGCAAGCCCTGCGCCGCCCAGCCCCGCTGCTCGTGCTGCAACGGCCCCCCAACCCCCGCATCGTACCCGTTGAACGGCAAGGCCTCCCCGGCCTGACCTCCGTACAGCGGGCTGTACGCGCGCTGCCCGTCGTACTCGCCCGCCGCTTCCCGCATGTCCCACCGCCCGCCGCACACGCTCCCCATGCCAATATCGGGGGTCTCCCCTGGACCCAGCGGGTCGGGCCGCACCTCGATGGCCAACGTTGAAGGGTGCTCCCTGCGCCAGCTGGGCACGCCGTGAGCCCCGGGCGCAGCCCCACCGCTGCGGCTACGCTGCCGGAACGGTCCCCGTCAGCACCACCAACGCGCCCCTGCCCCTGCCCTTGGCCACCATGCACGCCCTCGTCGTCCTGCACATCCGCTGCTTCGTCCATGCCCTCAACCCCGTCCATGCCCTCTGCACCTACCCCGCCCGCCGTGTTGACACCGCCCTCCAGCCCATCCGCGTCGTACATCTCCTCATCGCCCGCCGGGGCGCCGTACTCACCACTTCCGCCATCCCGGCCGCCGCCTGCCTCAGCTAAGGGCCACTCCTGGTCGCTGCGTCCCTGCACACCCTCCCCGCTCCCACGCTCCGCGTTAGCCACAGGGTGCATGCGACCCGGCTGCTGTGCCGGGTAGTCCGGGTGTTGCGTGGCACCAGAGGCGGGCGGGTGCTCTCGTCGGTGATTCCCTGGGTGCGGTGCAGGTGGAGGCGGCATGTCCCGGCCCGGCCGGGCCCCAGCCAGCGGTCTCCTGGGGCTACCAGAACCGTGCCCCGCCTCCTGCTGCTGGCTGAGGAGCGGGCCGTGTTGCTGCTCGTGCGGCGACTGGTGACGAGCAGCCCCTTGCGCCCCTGACGCCACCCATTCGTCTGCGGGCGCGGGACTGGCCTGCTCTTGGTGCTCCTGCTCGAGCGGCGAGCGAGGGGACTGCGCCCGGTTTGCGCGGGCTGCCCGAGGCGGCAGGGCCGGCGTGCCACCGTTCTGCGGCCTCAGCTGCTGCTGTTGCATGAGAGCTTGGCCTGCCCCGGCAGCAGCCTCTTGCTGTGACACCGTCGGACTCTGCCGTTGCTGCGGCGCCGGCTGTGCCTGTGGCCTGGACATCGCGCCGCGCTGCCTTGGCCGCCACTGCTGCTGCTGCAGCTCTGGCGGCAGCTGCAGCCGCACCCCTTGCAGCTCCAACGGCGGTGCGAGCTCCTCGTCCTCCGTGTCCCCTCCCACCGTCTCCTCCTGCTCCTGTGCCTCCCCGCCCCCTTCTCCTCGACCTGCGACCGCCCTTCCCGCAACCGAGGTAGCTGGAACCCCACCACCCCACGCCGCAGCCCGGCTCCTGAGTCCCGAGCCCCCTACGCCTGCTCTCCCCTTGCCAGGGACCCCCGACTTTGAGCCCCCGGCCGCTGACGGTTGTACGGCACCGTTGGCATACCCCGCGCCGTACCGCGCGAGCTCCCGTTCGTACCGCTCGCGGTCCCGTGCGGCCATGTCGTGGTACGGCCGCCTGCCCTCATCGTCCAGCTCGTCCCACAGGCTGCCAACCATGCGGCTGATGCCGGACCGATCAACCTGCATGCGACAACATCCAAGCATGCATTTGACTTCTTGTTGAGGCCTCCGGGCCACCACCTGTGAACGCATGTGCGCATGCCGCTCTTGTCCAAAACGCTCAGGCAAGTGCTGGGCTGGTGGTGTAAGGTTCACTTGTTCCACGCAAGCGCACGTGGATGCTTACTACAGGGGCGGCACGTGGCACAACCTCACCTGTGGATGCTGGGCCACCATCTGCGCCCGCTGCTCATGAGAGAAAAAGGTAAAGGGCGTCCGCGGCGGTTTGGGCCGCGGCGGCGGACCCTCATGCTCCCCATCGCCGCTGCCGCCCCTGACACCCCGGGTCCCCGCGTGCATCGCCGTCTCAGTAACCGACGGATCCGGCGCCGCACCCGCCGCCGCTCCTTGCGAGCTGCCGCCACCGCGGCTGCCGCTACCAGCCCCGGCCGCTGAGGGGTGACCTCCGGCCCTTGGAGAGCGGTCGCCGCTTCCGCTGGCCCCCTGGTGCGCCCCTTCGCCAGAAGGCTGTCCGCTGGCCCCCTGGTGCGGCCCTCCGCCAGAAGGCTGTGCGACACCCCTGGAGCCGTTGGAGTGCGGATGGCCGTTAGATGGCAAGGCGCCAGGCGACTGGTGCAGTTGCTGCTGGTGGTGCTGTTGTCCGTCGTGCAGGTGGTGATTGCCTTGGTCCTGGTCCTGAAGTCGGCCGTCGGGGCTTCCACCCGACATGTGCTGCTGCTGCTGCTGCTGCTGCTGCTGCTGCTGCTGTGGAGGCAGGTCATCTGCGCAGGGCGAACGACGGCCATCCTCATGGCTGCGTTCCCGCGGGCTGCCATTGCGCTCTCGGTCGAGGGAGTGCGATGATGCGGGGCGGTTGGACCGGTCAGGGTGCTGGCGTCGGAGTCCGGGGTCCGCAGGGCCGCCAATCCCAGCAGCAAGAGCACCTACGTCATGTTGACAAGGCGGCGTTCATGCGTGTGGCAAACTGGACATCTAGGTACAGCCAAAATCGGTTCACATGACCCCACTTCCACATTCGAACAACCACCCCGCGCACACCAGCCTCAGCCTGCTGCCCCTTTGCCCCACACTTTGCACCGCTCCACCCACTCCCCACAGTTGCCCCCGCTTACCGTCATCCACCTGCCTGCCCGCCCCCGCCGCCACCTCCGGCCGCCGTCGTCGTCGCCCGCCCGTATCACGCCGCTCCCCGTCACCTTCCCTCTCCCACCCGTCGTGTCCTGACCCCTGCTGAACATCCTCTCCCACGTCCTCCTGCCGCTGCCGCTTCTGCCGCTGCCGCTGCTCCCCCTGCTGCTGCTCCTCCTCCTCCTCCTCCTCCTGCTGCTGCTGGTGCTGCCGCCGCCCGATACCCTGACCGTACGGCACTGGTCGGCGGGTCGTGGCGCCCCATGCATGGGGTCCCACGGCACCAGGCATGTCGTACAGCACCCCGCGGTACGTGCGCCCGCCCAGGGAAATGCTGACAAAGCAGCCACAGTCAAACTTCTGGTCCACAGTACCTGTGAAAGTAGAACCCTGAACAACGGCCTGAGACCCCAAGGGCGCCCCAGAGCTGAAGGCAACGAGGGCGGGCTGATAGGCGGGGACAGGCGCAGCACCTGGAGCGGTGAAGCCCTCGGGTGGCAGCCACATAGGCCCAGGGTGATAGGTGGGGTGTGGGAGGTAGGGGGCCTGCGAGGGCAGGTACTTGGAGGCCATCATGGGGGCGTGCGCTAGGCGTGCGCCCCTGACGGCGTCTGGTGTGGGGTAGAGTCGATGAAGCTGGCCGGGTAAGTGCATGGTGCCAAGGTGAGGAGCGGCAACGGCGGGCGCCGCTGCCACAGGGGCTGCTGGTGCGGCTGCGCCGGGTGCGTCATGGCGTGGTGGATTGTGTGCACGAGGTGGCGGATGTGGCTGCTGCTGCTGGTGCTGCTGCTCGCGCAGGAGGGGTCGCGGGTGCTGCTGGTGCAGGCCATTGTCGTCCTGCGCCTGATTTGGGCCTCTACCAGCAGCTGCCCCGTCCCGCCTCTCCCCCAGGCGCGCTTCTTGGCTGCGGCCTGAGGCCGCCTGCCGCGCCTGGGGTCGGCCACTCTGCTGAGCACCTGCCACACCCCCAGGGACAACGCCCGCATCTTCGTGCGATTCCCGGCGCCCCATCGCGGCTCCGGCGTCCGGGGTAGCTCCCGCGTCCGCATCCTGCCCGGCGCCAATGCCTCCCTCGTCGGCCGTAACGGTGTCCTCCGGATCCCTTTCGTCTTCCCCACCGTCATCCTGCTCCCCGCCCTGCCCGGGCCCCTCCTCCTCCTGCTGCTGCCGCTGCTGCTGCTGGAGCTGCGACACTTGCTGCTGCCGCTGCTTGCCAGTTTGAGGGGTCCCATGCTGGTGAGCAACTATGAGGGCTGGCGGTGGGGCGCCAGCCTGCTGCTGCGGCTGCTGCTGCTGCTGTTGCATACCCTGCTGGGACAGCCCCTGTAAATGCTGGGCGATGCCATCAAGAATTGCAGCGTTGGTGCCAAGCCCCACACCGCTCTCCAACAGCTGCTGCAGCTCCGACAGGAGGCCCCCAGGCACCGCCACGGGCACAGCCTGCGCCGCCGCCGCTGCCACCGCCGCCGCTGCAGCTGCTGCCGCCATGCGCTGCTGCTGTTGGTCGTGCTGCTGCCCCACATCCGGCCTGCCCGCCTGCTGCCGCGGTTGCTGCTGCTGGTGGTGCTGCTGCTGCCATGGCTGCGTTGCCCCTCCCATCGCTGCCATCGCCGCCACTGCTGCCTGCCGCGGCTGCGGTGCCCCATGCCTCCTGCGCGTCACAGTGTGGTTGGGAGTCTGCTCCTCCTCCTCCATTTCGTCGTCGTCCTGCTGCTCGCCGTCCTCCTCGCCAGGGTCAGTGTCGGTGGCCGAGTCCCCTCCGCTGCCTCCTGCTCGCCCGCGCCGGCGCTTACGCCCTGACCGCGCTCCTGCGGGCCCCAGTCAACGCAACAAAGCGCAGGTTTGGCCATATCCAGCACACCCAGCAACGGCTCGTCCACAGGGGATGAACGAAGTGCCAGATAGCAACCTCCAACTTTACCCCCTGCGGGACAGGAGCCTCCGGCATCCTCTTAAGTAACCACATGCGCGTCTGTGATGCAACGTGCCACGCAGCACGCCACACGGCAAGCGTTCCTCACCCAACCTGTAACCCCGCTTTCAACTTCATGCAGGCCAGTACGGCAAAAGCCCCGCTGCTCACAGCGATTCTCACCTGCCCCTTCCTGCAGCTGCGGCTGTGGCTGCGGCCTGCCTAGTCCCCGCCCCCTGCGCACGCCTCCTCGTCCCCGGCCCCGGGCCACGGCGCCGCTGTTGGCCGAGGGCATGAAGGGCGAGTCCTGCACGGGCCCGGACGCCCCGTGCATGTACAGCTGCTCAAAGTGCCACAGCAGCTGGCAGTACAGGCGGCGCATGGTGAAGGAGCGGGAGGTGAAGGTGGCGGGAAAGTTGAAGGGCCTGCACACGTCCTGCCACAGCTTGTGGTTGATGACCATTTCCAGGCCGCCAGCGGCTGACACCTGCGTGGGGAGGGAGGGCGCCCAGGGGTGGTGATGGATTGACGGCCGGCGGGTGATAGGCGGCGGATACGGTGCACTCGTAGGGAGTTCGATGTTGCAGCGACTGCCCGGGCGTGCGCACGGGTGCCCATGCCGGGACAGCAGCGCGCCGGGTGCAGGCAGGGTGCACCAGGGACCGTGTGCATCAGCATCGCGCTATCCAAGCACCCAACAAAGTGTCGGGCTGCTGTTTCGCCAGCTGGAACCGCTTCTGTATCGTTGGGGCTCACAGGTGCGGGTTTGGGTCTTGGGTGGCACGACCGGCAAGTTGCCTGGCTAGGCTGCTACAGCGCAGCCACGGGGAGACACACCTGCTTGTAGAGCACGTACAGGTCGAGCTCATTCCCCGACACGATCGGCACCCGTAAGGGGCTGCCCAGGTGGATGTGCAGTTCCCGAAGAGCCTCCCAGAACACCAGCGGTTCACTGAGGACCTGCTGTTGCGTGACCTTTGGCTTGGGGTACGTCACCTGCGTAGCCGGAACGTGCAGGAGTAGGCGTCGGTCGCTGGCTAGCGGTCCCACCTACTTGTCCAAGGTGGCATTGATGGTTCGCGTTCTACTTACAAGGGCCCTCACGATTTGGCTGGGCCCAGCTCCTTGCGTTGTTTGGGCCATGACCGGCACTCCTTGACGCGCTGAGCTTCAGTCACCGGCGTAAAGCTCAAGCTGCCCTGCTGTCATATTTTCAGTGCCTTCGGAGGCTCGCCGCGCAACCCAGACGACGACGCGACAACAGCTGACGTGAACATGAAAAGCGACAGTCCAGGGCCTAACTCGCAAGCACATTTGTAGCTACATAGCTTTTATGGTAGTTCGATGCCGCCTGCGGTCAATACCCTTGGTACTTGTGTCGGTCAGGCGGCAAACTAGCTCCAATGCTCCGTTATTTCGCCTGGGTCGAATCGTCTGCAGGTCGTTGCGATGAACGCGTAGGCATTTGGTGCCGTGTGCTTCCTGTCAGGACCCATTCCATGATTATCTAGGCCGAAGCCTCGGTAGCAGGACAAGCGCACGCCATGCAAGACGAATGCGCGCCAGGGGAGCTCCCCTGATGCATGCCTTGCCGTGCCAAACCCCGCGGTCCAATGTCGTCCCCTGCCGTCCTTTTGTGCCGAAACACCATAGGCATACACGTGAACGCGCTGCAGCAAGACACCCAGTACTTGGGCTGCACGGAAGTTGCCAAAGTGCAAGGGAGTCCCAGACCTGCGGTAGTTGGACGGCGAGATCAGGGGCGAGACTGGGCTGGCGGGCGGGAAACGTTGTACATGGTCCGCACCGCTCGCCTGCCGTGCTACGTGAGTCCAACACTCTATGTGCTCGGGCGAAAGACACTTCCTTGCGCCCGTTTGGTCACCGCTGCAACGCTGTAGGTTGCATGCATACCAGCAGCCTGGCGGCTGGGACAGACCGGACGGGTGGGCTGAGGCTCAACCAACGAACCAAGGGAGATTGCAGAGGTCACAAAAGCAACGAAAGGGTCAGGATGTAAGCATGCATAGTCCATGCTTATTGCACACCTTGCCTCCCCTGGGCCTGCCTGGCCGCACCTACGCGCTGCAGGTAGTGGGCACCATGCAAGGCCGGGTATAGACTATAGAGCTATGGACATGAAAGCATTAGAATTACATGCAAGCAGCAAAAACGCCATGCTGGCTGAATTGATACCCCAAAGCGGGTGGTCTGGACCACAAAGGACCGTGTAACACACGACCGGCAACCCTTCTCCAGAAAGAAAACAGAAACATATAAAGTGTCCGAACAGTCCCTCGATGTAACGTCCGTGGCATGCCTCCTGAAGGCCCTGCAGCAATGAGCAGCGAGTTTAACTGGTCCGGCTTGTGGGGCTCCGCTCCGCACCTTAGCTCATCACGACGTACGTAGCTTGCTACTGCCGTGACGCATGGAGGTCTGGCCACAAAGCGCGCTTTACCCCCTCTTCACCTACGCTTTACCCACATTGCCCCACAGACCTACTGCGCAGTCCCGTCGTGCAGTGCCTGATGATTTGCCGGTAGTTGTATCCCCTTGGCGTGCACAACGTCGTAAACCGCCATCTAGCACACGCGCACTCTACAGCTGCAGCGCCCTGCCCCAATCCGCACGCCATGCTCACACGCCTTCCGCAACAGCGCCACAATCGTCCTTACCCTGAACACCATTGCCAGCATGCATTGGCACCTATCACAGCAGCTCAAAGCAATGGCAAAGTAGGACAACGACGGATGAGGGTTCCCTAGATCATATTCAGTCCTGCGCCACCCCCACCGACTGGGACCACGGCCGTGCCCCTGCCCCCACCCGCGCCCTGCCCCGCTTCCCGCACTCCTCCCTGTGCCCCGCCGCCCAGTGCGCCCTCTGGCACGCCGCGCAGCAGTAGGCCTCCACCCTGCCGCACGCCCCGCCGCACCGCATCAGCACCACGCCCGCCTCGCTGTCCCCCGCCAGCTCCGCACAGCGCGGGTTGCTGCAGCAGGGCAGCACCTGCCGCGCGTCGCAGGGGGGGTGCTAGCAGCTCCAGCAGAAACCAGCCCTCCTGAAGCGACTCCTCCACCACCACCACCTGCGACGGATGCATCTCGGGATTAACCACCACCAACCACCCCTCAAGCTGCTTAATGTGCTGCAGCAGCAACTGGTCGCCGTCCCCCGAGTGGCCGGCCGGCCCCTCCCTCTCCAGCCTCCCCCGCCAGCTGCTGAGCAGCCCCAGCACGTGCGGCATGCCCTTAAGCACCGCCCTCCAGCTCTCCGCCGCCCTCATGTCCCCGCGCTGCATGGCCAGCAGCAGGGCACGCAGCGCCAGCTCCAACATCTTAACCGCGTCGTTGACCTACGACCTCCACATCTCGTCTCTGTAGGCCAGCCTGTCGCTGAGGGCCGGCAGGTCCACGAACAGGGGCAGCCAGCAGTACGGCATGGCGAAGGACAGCAGCCGCAGTAGCTGCTGCACCGGCGCGGACAGCCCACCGACAATAGTGTCTGCTGCTGCAGCAGCAGCAGCAGCAGCAGCAGAGGGTGCGGGCTCCTGGCTGGGGCCTGCGGCGCCTGACGCGGGCGTGGCCTTGGATCCCCTGCTGCTGCGCGCTGCTGCACCACCGCGCTTCTGAGCTCCGGAACCAGCGGTGCTGGAGGACGGCCCTCCCTGGCTGCTGTAGCTGTTCCGCACCTCCAGCTGCATCAGCTCTGCCGCCACGTCCTCCAACGGGTCGTACATCAAGTGGTGCCGCATGTCGCAGAACCATAACACCGCAGGAGGGAGACGCATGCCTCTCGGTCGGTGCCCGCGTTGGCATGTTCCAGTGCCCACCGCATGATCTTGCTGAGAGTGACCAGGAGCGCCGCCGCGTCTCGCTCGCTGCCGTACGGCAGCAGCAGCGACCACCGGATCGGCACAAGCCCTTTCTTGGGCACCGGCTGGCGGGTTTTGGGCAGCATCCAGTCTCCAAAGAACTGGGTGTGTGCGTTTACCATGTGGCTGAAGGAAAGGAAGGCACCAATGCTGCGGCGCAGCGTGCGCTCCAGGCAGGGCAGGTAGCCGGCGTCCAGGGCGACGGAGGGCTGGTGGCGGGGCGGCGGGCAGCCATGCGCCTGAAATGGGAATGGAGCAGAACAGGAATCAAGATGGAAATGCCATGCTGTGTAGATTTGCGTCATCGTGTGCGTCATCGTGTGCTGACGATGATGAGGGCATGGTAAGCGTAAGTTGACGTGCAGAGGTGCATGGCCTTGGGGGGACAACGCAATGCGCACGTGTCGGCATGCAGACATGCGCGGGTTGGTGTACGGTACGGCGTGCTGTCATACAGTGTACGGCAGTGAAGCACTACTACGGCACAAGGCTTTGCGAGCCCACCTTGGTCGGTTGCCGGCAGATATGGGTACAAGCCCAACACGCCCATCGAAACAGCCAGGGCTCCGCCGCTGCTGTCGCCTTCCGCTGCAGCGTTGTCCAAGCTGTCCAGGCGGCAGTGCACGGCCGCCACCGCCGCCAGCCACCAGCGCCGTGCCAGCGGCCCGCCGCCACCCCGCCTCGCCCTTGCCCGCACCCCCGCCTACGGCACCCGAGTCCCTGCCCCTTCTGCTACCGGCGCCGGGCCCACTGCTGCTGCAGCTGCCACGACCAGCACCTTGCTTGCTCCCCTTGGTGTTGCCATCTCCGGCAAGAGCCCTTTCAGTTGGAATGCTGTCACCGGCCCCAGCAATGCCTGCGATGCCCTCACATCCACACGCAGCAGCTGAAGAAGAGCTGCTGCTCGCCATGATCGCCCGGCTGCAATCTAAGGCTGTGAGCGCGAGCCGGGGACACATGCCGACGTCCAGCATAAGGGACGCCCTGTCCAGCATGGCCCGGAGCCGTTCAACCCCACCTGCACCTCCTGCCTCCACCATCCCACAGCTGCCGCTGTTGCTGCTGTTGCTGCCGCACTGCCACGCCCCGCCCTCATTCCTACCTTGCTCCTGCGTTTCTTCCCAGAGCGTGCTGTCAAGTCCCAACAACGCGCCTCCTCCCTGCAGCTTGCCCCCACAACTGTCGCCCTGCACCGGTTGTCGCTGTTCCCCGCCCCGTCCGACGCCCCCTCCGCCTTCGCCGCCGCCGCCAGCCCGTTGCGCCGCCGCCAGCAGTCCGCCGCCATCTCCGCCATGCGCAGGCACAGCTTACCCAGGCCGCGGGGGGCCAGCGTGCGCAGCGGTGCAGAGTCATTCGCCCTGCACATGTGCTGCCACCAGTAGGCGGCAAGAAACATGCCGTCGCACGACAGCGCGGCCGTGGCCCCCTTCCGTACGGGCAGCATCAGGCCGCACGTCGCACGGCCGCCAGCCGCGTGCAGCTGGGACACGCAGTGGGCGGCCAGGGTGTACTGCAGGAAGGGCGTGGGCACGAAGGGACGGAGGTCGTTACGCGCGTGGCAGGAAAAGGTAACAGTCACCTCTTGGGCAACAATTGGAGCTGTGAGTGGGGTAATCAGACATCGTACGGACTACTGTGGTTGGCGAAAATGAAAGCCAGCATGGTGATGAGTAGCACTGCGTGTGACTGCAGTTTGCCCTAAGATGCAGGCTGCCGGCCCGCAGGACACGCAACACCATGCCAGCGTGAGAACCTAGTGCTCAAGCTCGTGGGTGTGGGTTGATACAAACAACAGTACGGAACGTTGCGGGGCCGCAAGGAAGCATACGCAAAGAGTCGCACTCGCAGCATCGTAATGTCGTACCGTGGTTGTCTGCGCTGCAGGTGTGTGCGGTACAGTTACAGTTACAGTTACAGTTACAGGCCCGGTAGGGCGCGTCCGGAGAGCCAGGGGGCCATAAGGACGAATGATACTGGCCCCTGCGGTAAGCGTGCGTGGCCCCGTACCTGTGCGCACGGCCCCTTGAGGATGGCCCGCAGCATCTCGTGCTTCAATCCCGCGTTCTTGTCCGCCACCTCCCCCATGCGCAGCAGTACACAGGACAGCTCCTTGAGTAGGCAAACGGGGTCTTCGCCACGCAAGCAGCCCGGATCCTGTGGCTGCTGCCGCCGGCCGCCGGCCCCCTGCTGCGCCATCACGACCGCCGCCTTGCATGCCGCCTCCACCACGCCGCTTTTCGCCACGGCACTCAGCACCGCGGGCTGTTCTGGGGAAGCGGTGCTTGAGCGTGGCCACGGCCAAAGGAAGTGGTGTTGCGTGTTGCGGAGCGGCGAGTGGAGGCGGCGGTTGGAATGGAGCCGGAGGGGGCAGCGCTGGCGGTGGAGCGCGCGGACTTCGATGGCGCACGGGACGGAGCTGCGGCCCTTGCTGTCTGGTTCTCCAGCAGCAGGCCTGGGCGCGGAGGCAGGAGTCCTGTGGGGGGCTTAACGATGGCGAGGACGAGCTCGTTGAGGGGCAGGAGGCACGTGGCCAGCTGGCGGGGCGACAGGAGCGCCCGGGCGGGGCCACGCTGCGCCTCGGCAGAGGGAAGGCGGCCAAGGGCGGGGCAGGGCGTCGCTGTGCAGCAGGGCGGCGATGGTGTCCACCAGTGTCTACCATGCACGCACGGGCGTGCGCCGCAGGCGGTGTGGCGGTGCTCTCGGCGAGGACTTGAGCGCGGCGGGCTGCCGGGCTGCCTTTTACGCCGCTGCCGTGGATGCTCACGGACAGGCACTGTGCGATGAGTTCCGCGCTCCATACCAGCAGTGGCACCCAGTCCGAGGGCGCTTCCGCGCTGCGCTCGGCGCTGCGGCTGGCCGTGACCGGTGGCCCGCGGCTGCTTGCCCCTGAGCCAACGCTGCTGACCGACGGACCCGTAGGTTGGTCTGCAGGTTGCTTTGGTTCCGGAGAAAGGGGCAGCGCCCAGCGCCCCGACTTCCCGCAGCGAGACCGAGAGGACCTCCACCAGAGACGAGACTGCCTCGCGAAAGTCGTTCGGCGAGTCGCAGACATCAGGAATGGCGAGAGCCTTGCTGGACTTCAGCTCGTGAAGCCGTTTCAAAGCGTTCGCTGCTGCCGATCTCTCCCTCTGCGGCAAGGTTCCGGTGCGCGCCAAATTTGTGGAGGCCACAGCGTTCACAAGCTGGACGCAGGCCTCGCGGCCAGTTCTGATGGAGGATTCTTCAGTAGTTAGAGTCATATTTGTGCGAGACGCGCTTGGCGGCTAAGCTTTGAGGCCTCAACAGCACACTAGTCACGGCGAAAGCCACAGGTCCATGGGTCATCAAGCAATTGTGCACGCAAGCAGACGCAAGAGCATGAAAAGTTTACAACCCGAAGTGTATGAGCCTATGAAACAGCAGAGCTCGACATCTGCTCGATGCAGTCGTGCCATGCCGCAGTAACGTGAATTTGTGGTACGTGTGACTGTCCAGTGAGCTTGGCATGGCCTGCATCCTTGTCGGTCGGCCCGCCTTGATACCAGGACTCCCACCTTCCACTACAGGCGCAAGCATACCGCCCATGTGCGTCTCCTCCCGGCCCCCCGCCCCCTGCAGCACACCGCGGTAAGAGTTGGATGTACACTGCGTCGGTCAGCCGTGACACCAACGATACCAGCCACAAACCAACAGCAACATCAGAGCACGGAGCTCTTTGGTGCCATGGTGCTCAACACGTAAACCAGACCCACATGCATCACGCTGGGAAGGTGCCGACGTTGCACAGTGTATGGGAGTGTGAGGTGCTAGATGGGCCGTTGATGCGTTGCTGCGGTGCCACAACCCGGAACGTGTCCGCTACCGCTAGCCAATGCCGTGCTACACAGCACGTGTCATTTACCGACGGCACACATCAAGGCATGCGTCCAGCCGCCGCCGACATACCGGAACTGCACATACTGAAAGCAGGAGAATCACCAGTGCATTTAGCGGCCGGGCATCAACGGGGTCCAGGGTCCCACAGCCAAGGGTGCAGAGCGTGGAGGTTCCGGGTACAGGAGGTAGGCCGCCTCTTCACGAGTCAAGCTGCACTCCCCACGTGGTCTTCACGCACCGCCGCCACCACCTCCCGCACGGTGGCTGGGCTGAGGTCCTTGAGCCCCAGGCACAGCGTAATGGGCCTGAGGGCGTGGAGGAAGCAGGGGTAAGGCCAGGGGAGAGGCGCGAGGGTGGTCACTGCGATGCTGCAGCACACGAGTTCCAGGGCACTCGCGTTACGGGTTTCGGCGAGTGGAGGAGAGACCGTTAAATAAACCGCAACGGCAAGGGGAAACGCGGGCAGCAGGGAGAAGGTGGTGGAGGTAGGGGTAGCCAGGTCGTCGTGCGGAGTTTGGAGGGGTCCCGCACAGGCCTGCCCGATGCATGTTTGCCCACCTCTTGTTGCGAAAAAGTGCTCGTCCAGGTTACAGTAATGCCCAATGGCGTTGGCGCGCAAGTCAAATTGTGAAGAGTCTCAAGTGAATGCAGCAGAGCAAACACCAGGCCCGCCCCAGTCCTTGCCCGCGCTGCACCTCCAACCTCTGCCCACGTGTTCTCTGGTGTTGGCCCATGTGGTCACGGGGACACGCTACGGTATACGATGTACTCGGATGCATAATGCAGACCATCAGTATGATCACATACACGATCGCTTCTCACTTTGTGTGGCCCTGCCTCCCCAGCAGCTCAACCAGCTGTCTCGCGCACAGGTCCAGCCCCGGTTGGTCCCTCCGCCCCAGCACCACGTTCGTGGAGTAGGTGGTGTGCCCGTCAAACGTGGCGTCTTGCCTGTTGGTTTGTTGCCGTTAAGACACAAGCACGGTACGAGTTGTTTGGTCAAGGGAGAAGCCATCAGCGTGTGCTGTGCGACACGGTCACACCCACTCAGCTCAGTATCGCAGCGCACAGCACCGACGCCAGCGATCCCAGCCACCGATCTGCCACACCACTGTGCCTTGCCACACCACTGTCCCTTAACTCTGCAACTGTCTCAGGCGTGTTATGCCCGCATCCCGCACGGCATTCGCTACACACGTGCCAGCCGCGCTACACGCTGTCCAGGGCAGGTCTCGCAACGGCAGCTGCATGCCAATGAGCTGAAGGAACCCTTCTCGTAGGCAGAGGACATGCTGCAGTAGGCAACGTCCAGCGTAGCCCCCTGTTGCAGGCCCCTAGGCCTGGCACATGCCCCAGGCGAGGGGTCCCACCACCTGTGATACGCAGGAACGCACCTGCCCGAGATGACCGCCCCAACGGTACCGATCTGAGTGATGATGAGCATTAGACGGTCCATGTAAAGATTCCATACGAAGTTGGTGATCTGGCCGTTTATCGTGCGCGCGAACACGCGATTCCGAACGGGAAAGGGCGCTGAACCCGAAGCTGCTGAAGGAACTTCGTTTGAGGATATTAGCAGGCTCATTCTTCAGTGTGTAAACCAGGTACCTAACGTAAAAGGCGGAACTCGAGCGCCTGCGGTCTGTCGTTATGGTGCTCTTCCGTTGCGCTGTCGTAAAGGATAACTCTCTTAGGTGCGCAGAGCAGGCGGCAGTTATAGATGCATGGATTGGGTACAGTCCCGGGGCCAGCGTGACCCTTCATCCACAGCACGGAACTCCTGAAACCTATCCGTACTTCACAAGATGGAATGGCATGTTCTCCTCTGTCTCACCGTCACTGCCAAGCACGTCAGCCCGGATATCGTGTCATGTGCACACAAGATGGTCTGCACCCCACGCTTGCACCCCATGTGCTTGCGCCCGCGTCCGGATATGGTTCCCTGCTTGCACGCGTCAAGGTACCGTACACCCCGTAAGCCTCAACCTCCCTGCCGCAGCCAGGTACGCCCAGCATTAGGCCTGCACCATCACCACAACTAGCATTAGCCAGCGTCAAAGTGTTTCAGCGCGCTGTCTGATACGCAGGCCTGGAGGTTTGGTAATATATGCACTTGTACGGTGTCATTACCACGCGCTTTCACCGCACCCGTGCACCATGCAGCACAGTGTCATGTTACCGGTACTCGTCATGGTCCCGTTGACACCTCCTCAGCACCCGGCCGCAGCGGCGAACCGGCTAGGAATAGCTCCGGCTCTTTCAACACCTCAACGAGGACCAACACGTCCTTGGCAGCAGCGGGAGTCCCAGATCTTCATCGATGACCCCCTCCTAAGCGGCCTGGTTGCACAGTGGCCATCATCAGCACGCCACGTGTGCATTAACCACGCGCACTGCGCGTGCCTCCTGCACATACAAGTGCCGTGCCTCCACTCTCCCCAGTTGCTCCACAAGCATCGTAGCCGTCTTGCATCAACCCTGCGTCATCTTACTCTACATTGGCACCTGTGCGCTGACACGCACTATGCACACGTGTCTGCGTTACGCGTCCAGCAAAGGAACGGAGAATACATCAAGCCACCATGCAAGAGCACGGACGTAATGCATCATCCAGCCCAGGGGCCCATACGCAGCGCAAAATTGCTCCACCTGCTTCCTAAGCGCGCGGTAAATGTGACCACGTACACTCGCGACATACACGCCAGCGCAATGCCACCAAGTGGGCCTGCCTACCGTGCCTGCCTATTGTGGGCCAACCATGCATCGCCAGCCACGTGCGGTAGGCCTTAACTCAGTCCTTAGACTATGCACCTGGGGTGCTATGCCGCAGAAGGGGTACAACAGCGACAGACTAAGCTGTGGGCTGCCAGCTCGTTCGCTGCTACTATAGCGCCGCGTAGTGCAAGACGGTGAGCTTGGCGTGCGGCGCTATGGACGCGAGCAGCAGCCGCATGTTGGCCGCGTGACTCACGTTGGCGCCTCGCCGCTCCGCCAGCACCACCTCACTGATCTGCGGGGTTCCATAGGCGCATCAAGTTAAGCGGCATCGCAGCTACTGTGGCCCAATAGGACGAAGCTGCCAATTGCAAGCTACCGGCAGGCCCTGTGCAACAAAGCTGACAATTTACAAAGACAACGATGGCATCACGTGGCATGCCGCTGAATGGATCAAAAACGGCACGGACGACGCGCAATTCAGGCAACGCACGGTTGATAGTCCAAGCCAGGCGTCTGGGCGTACATGTGCATGCACTACTGCCGTACGCACCTCGCCGTACGACGACATCCCCTGCGTCACGCCGTGCACGACGGCGCTGTGGAAGGGCGACAAGGAGGGGTTGTAGGCGGCGCTCTCGATGTAGCAGCCCGAGTGCACGGCGCCAGAGGCCAGCACCAGGGCTGCGCCGGAGTGGCAGCGCGTATAGGGCGCGTAGCACTGCCGACGGGGCCAGGCGGGGCGATGTAGGAGATGGTATGGCTTAGGCACAAGGAGCAGTTGTGCAATGGCGTTGGCGTGTGTCGGGCGTGTGCAGAGCGCGTAGCATTGTCCACGAGGGCCAGGCCGGGTGAAGACAGGCTTTCTTGCGTAAGACGCAGCGAGCCCAGCATAAAGGGTTTTCAATGGCGTGAATGTTGAAAGTGAACGGTCGTAGTAGGTATAGGCGAGTAGGTTGCGTAGTACAGCCAGGGCGGGTGGATAGCAACGCACGTCTCAGCGCCGGGGAAGGCGTCAAGGGCGCAGGGCCTACCGAAAAGCGACGGTTCCCACCTGCCGCGCCTCTGCCAGCGCCTCGGCCGCTGCTTGTTGGAAGGCCGCATCGCCGCCACGCGCCGCCACCTGCGCCGCCGCCGCCTCATCCCAGCCGCCCACGGGGTTAGATTGTCGCTCCAGCAGCAGGGGAAACGGCTCATCCTGTCGAAGGGCGAGTGCGCACATGTGGGTCAGGGCCCCGTGGGCCAGCCTGGGACATGACACACTCCCAACTGCCAGACGCCTGCGCTGTTTGCCGCCTCCACCCAACAGCAAGACTGAACCCATCCCCACCGCCACTCCAGTCGCCACCGCTGCCGGCCTGTCTGCGTCTACTTGCAACTTCCTCCTCCCCTCACCGCCAACCCGCACGCCCGAAACGCCCGCATCCCGCCCCCGATTGCCCCCTGTACTACCCCAATCCGCCCCCTCAGCCTCCCCGCGCCTGTGGGGTGCGCGCTAGAAATGCCTGCATGCTGCCCCGTCCCCCGCTCCCTGTCTCTCTGGGCCCTTCCCCTCACACGCCATATCTGCAGGGCCCCCAAAATAGCGAACGGCCCAGGACGGCCCTCTACCTTGAGCACCTGTCGTCGTCCCCCGGTGCGTGTAACGCCCTTTCCAGCTGGTGCAGGTACCTGCCCAACCTACAGTCACCCCTCCGAAACCCATTACCACTCGGCTTCAGTTGGGCTATCACCCGCGTGTATTGCAGTGGTCATGTAATTCTGTCCTGCTGCAGTCGTGCCAAGTGCCAACTGCACACACCCAGGCTAGCCCCGCGCCGTCCCCTTAACTTTGCTATGGAATATGCGTTTGTACCTCCCGTCTCCGCATCCTGCAACACCCAAACTAGCCCCCGCACTGTCCCTGCCCCACCTGCAGGTCCGCCGGCCCGAAGCGCTCCGGTAGCAGGTCCGCCAGGTACTTGGGTTTCGCGTCACGCCCAAAAATGTACTCCACAGCGTCCTGCGTAACGTAGCGCACAAAGCCAAAACGCCATGAATATGAGCCCATGAAACTGAGCGTACCGTACGTCGGGCAAGCGCGCGCGGAGAGCTGCAGCCCATCAGGAAGGTAGCCCCACGCGCACCAGCACTTTGGTGGTCCCTCTGGTTAGCGTCAGCTGACACGTCACAACCCCCCATGCGCCCGCCATAGGCCTCCCAGCCGCTCACCGCGTCCTTGATCTCAGCGTAGAACTGCCTGCGGGGTACGGCCGACCGGTAGGCACGTGTTGCAGGGCACGGTCAAGCACGTGGTACCGCGTGCGCTCTTCAATGTTGCCATGCAGTGTGCACTGGTGTAGTAGGGGCTCGCTGTGTTATATAGTGCCCCGCTGTGAATATTTAGCAAAACATACTAAAATTCTTAGTCAATCAGTCATGCCCCTGAAAACACAGGCTGCAGGTACTGGCCACTGAGCGCGTGGAAGCGATCCCGTGCCCTCTCGCCCACCTGCAGTGGCCGCAGGGTGCTGCGGACACAGCCAGCGCGCGTATGGAGGTCTCCTCTGAGTGCAGGCAGTTGACCAGCAGACATTGCTCCGCGTGGATCTGGGGACGTACGGAATGTGCGGCAGTACGGCATGGGTTGCGCACAATATCGCCGGTGCTGCTATTCCGGCAGCAGGACACAGTACTGGCCAGTAGGTGACAACCAGACGCCGTGATCCGGCCTTTTGGCAGCGGGGTGAGCAAGACGGGTGCGTGGATTGTAAATGGTGCATGTGAGCTGTGTGTACAGAGGCAAGCACAGAAGACTGTGGGACGTGATGTAAGTGTGGCGTCCTTACCGAGTTGTTGAGGGGCGTGTGGGGGAACTCGATGTTGACCCCTACGTACACGTTGCCCGAGCCGCCCAGCGCTACGGCCCTGCAGAACAAGTACACGTGTGAGACATATAAACCCGTCTCGCTGCTTGCGTGCTACAGTGCACACCAGCAGCGAGACTACAGCGACGCTTAGCATGCCGTGCGCCGTCCCCAGCTGTAGCAAGGGAGTCCTGCCTTAGCGCAATGCTGCGTAGGTGCAGGAGGTCAACGTCTTGCCACCACACTTGCCTCCGCTTGGCCTATGAAGAGAGTCCCTGCCGGCCAAGTCCGGGGCACACCTGCTGCTAGAGACCCCCAGCTCACAAGCCCTAGAGCTGGTGGGCTGACGCAGAAGCAACCCGTCCCTGTGACACCAAGGCCCTCGCCTACCCGACGTGGTATCCCGATATGGGAGGTCTCGCTAGTCTCGAAGCAGGTGTGATTAGCGTATAGAGCCATTCCTCCACGGAAAGGCCACTTCGCGCCATCAGCTCCTTCGCTTCGTCAGCGGGCAGCATGAAACGCCCCCGCAGTGGATCGCTGCCATCTTGATGTAAACAGCTATGTTTATGTTCCGCTGTCTCCAGATGTGCGGTACTCACTCCTTGTGACCCAGGTGTGGCTTTAGGTAGGGGCCTATCCAGCGCGACAGAAAGTACCCAATGGTAAGTTCAATCCAGCAATTCAAAGTTGACGATGAGCTATCAAAAGTTTTATGCTTACCTGCGCAAGCCAGCTCGAGCGGCAAGACCTGAATGAACGGACTGGCCCAAGCCCAGAGCGCGCATCGTGAAGCAAATGTTGCAATGTAGAGGCAAGTAGAAAAGCGACAAAGTTGTGCTGTGTGTCCCGTGTGACAGTCAATTGGGTCAACTGCATTATGCGGGGCGGGATTGACACGTGGATGAGCAGGATGACCAGGGCTGCACCTGGGGCTGCCCTCTTACCGAGCGAAGGCATGCACAAGTGCATAACCACTGGGACTGCCAACACGATACATAACACTATAACGCTGTGGGACATTTGCACATCACATCAGACGTCTAGGTGGTGGGTCAAGCACCGTCACCAGGTGAATTGCAAGTGTGACTGGACACTCTCCGCCATTGGGTCCACCTGCGCAGCCACAGGCCTGCCTAAGCATCCTCGTTGGGACGCATAGCCCTTTGACCTCTTGTTAACTTCATAACGGAACAACACAACAGAGCTTGCAGGCAAAACACAGGGAAGACACCTGATACAGGATTACGGTCAGATAGACTTACACGGTGGACCCTATGATTGCATAGCATGCACCCAGTGTCCGCGCTGGGCCCGGAGTTGCGCAACGGCACTTTAAGCGTTGTCTGCTGCTGCTTTGGGCCCTTGCCTGTGTACGACCAGGGGAGGGACCTCCCATGACACGAGCTCGCACTGCGCACCACAGCAATCGTGCCACCCAGCGCCAAACCAGCGGAGATTAAGTAAGCCTGGGTCCCCAAGGACAGGACGTTTTAGCCCATCAGCCACTGCTTCCAGTCTTAATTCTCTGCACCTGCAACCTGTGCCTTCACTCCAGGCATGGTGCCCGCAGCAATGACACGCTCTCACTCCTTTGGCGTTGGCAGGCTACCCGCAGATGACGAGGACGGGGCACCAGGGCTCTTGCCCTCAGCTGCAGGCCGCCAACGAAGATCATGCCACTCACAACAGCCGCCGCCGCCGCCGCACCACAGCGCTCTCTGCCCTTGCCCCCAGCCCCTCCTGCCCCGCACCACCTGCCATATGCTCCGCTCTGCGCCGCCTACTCTCACGAGTCAACAACTATCCCGCGCGGCAGCCCTTCTCCCGGCCACGCGCCCGCCGCTCCCTGTACTGTACTTACTACCAGCCGCCTGCCCACCGTATGATGCCGTTACCCCGCCTGCCCACAGTGTGATACCACCGCAGTACGGTACGGTTCGCTGCTCCTGCTAAGCTGAGGCGCGCTCCTCAGAGCCGCCCTGCTTCCTCCCCACCCGCCCGCCCAGCGCCCTCCCCTGAAAGCGATGCTCCACGCAGTGTCCCGGCGCCTCCTGCTACCCCTGAAGCCGCCCCCCACCTCCCCTCCAGCCCCACCAGCAGCACAGCGCAACCGCAGCTGCGAAGCGACATCGCCAACCTACTACCCGGCTGAGTTAATGGTTAGGTTCGGGTGTGTCTACAAACTAGTCAGCCGTCCTATCAGCCATCCCCAAGTCGCCCACACCTCTACGCCGAGTGCACGCAGTGGCAGTCTCCCTCCGACTCCACCACAACCCGCAACGTGTCCTCCTCGCTCTCACTATCCTCCTCCCCGCCCCCAGCCCCGACATCCCCTGCCCCACAACACCACCCACAACCCCACCTCCGCCACGACCCGCCCCTTCCGGCCCATCCAGCACCACCGCCACCACAGCCCCGTCCCCCACTAGCTTGGGCGGCACGTAGCCGCCCACCGCCCCTGCCGTAACGCCGGTGACGCCGCCGCCAGCGGCCATGGAGCTGTCCAGCAGGCGGGCGCTGAGCTGGGAGCCGCCATTGACCGCGTTAACCCCTGCGCAATTGCGGAGGCGCGCGAGCGCGGCGAGCTCTCTCCGCCGCTGGTGCAGGATCTGTCCGTAGTTGTCCACCACGTGGCCGAACAGCAGCGTGCCCAGCAGGTAGCCACCGATGACGGCGCAGAAGAAGCCGATGTTGAAGGTCATGGCGATGAGCATGTTGAAGTAGTCCAGCGTCAGGGACACGCCTGCGGGGATGGGGAGGGAGATGGGGGGTGAACTCAAAGTGGAGGTAAGGTTACGATGGGCCATCTACTGTAGACCAGTGACAGGGACACGCCTGCGGGATACGTCGTAGGGAAGCACGGAAACGGCTGGGCCCTGGACGCGAAGAGGAAGTGGGTGGACGCCTGCGGGGTGGACCGATGGCGCGGTGTTGCAGTGTGTCGCTTTGCGGCGTGGGGTGTCTTCGGTTGGTTGCACATTGCACAAGCAGGTTGTGCAAATAGGTCGGGTTTGAGCAAACAGCGCCACGCGCACGGTGACAAATAAGTATTGGATTGAAGATGGGGGTGCGTCATTGCATGTAGGCCAGCGTGAGGGACGGACACGCCTGCGGAGCTGAGTGACAGGTGGGCTGTAGGTAGGGGTGGCGGAGGACGACGCACCGTGACGTGCTCCAGGCGGGCACGATGCCCAACGATGTACAAGGCCCAGGGCCGCCATCGGCCGTGTGCAAGAGTGCAACCATTAGTGCAATACTCCTCTTGCCCCTCCTTTTCTCCGTTGCTCTTCGTGACTCGTAACGGCTCCTTCAACAAACGCCGCCAATCCAACGGGTACCGGCTTCGATCCCGTCACGCCTCCCGCCCGCCACCCACCGCCCGCATACCCGCACCGCTCCTTCCCTACGACCTCCCCACCCCTCATTCCCCACAGCCTCCCTACCCCTCACCTGTGATGGCCCCCTTGACCGCTATCTCCCAGCCGTGCCCCCGCTGCGGCAGCCACACGCTGGTCACTGGCTGCGGCGCCCCGACAGGCTGCGCTGGTGCGCCCAGCGCAGCGCCAGCGCCCCCTTCAGCGTCTTGAGCCCCGTGGCCACCACGCCCATGGCCACGATCACCACAACGCTGGCGGCGTACTGGCCTGCGGGGCAGAGTGACGAAGAAAAGGAAACACTTGTTTAAATACCGTGCCATGCTGTGAGACGAACGGGTGCAAGCGGCACAGGGCAGAGAGAGAGAGGTTTTCCTGTTGGGCAAAGAAGGCGGGCAAGGTGTGGGTTGATGCAGCAGTCTCTGTGACACGCCTTGGCGCCCCCAGCTACAAAACCCCTTTCCGTCCCCCGCCCACAGCCCTAACAGCCCCACCCTGCTTGCTGTGCGCCACACTCCTTCCACAGCAGCACAGCAGTGGGGCTTCTTTCAATTACCAATAACCATCGCAGACTCGCAGCTTCACACCCCCATGCCCCAACCCGCCCACGCGCCCTGCCTTTGGCCCAGCCATCCCCCCTCGCCCCCGCCCAAACCCCAACCCCGCCCACGCGCCCTGCTGCTGGCCCAGCCATCGCCCCCCAAACCCCCAAACCCCACCCCCGCCCGCTGCCCCACCCTGCGTCATGGGCCTCCACTCCTTCCACAGCAGCAGCTCCTGCGTGCGCTGGTGAAAGTACATGAGCATGGAGGGCAGGTAGGCGCTGTCATCGGCGCACCAGGGCGCCACGTCGTCCGCGCCGGCGCGGTTGCAGAAGGCCCAGAAGCGGCCGCACACTGCCATCTCGGGCATCTCGTGGCATATGGCCGCCAGGGAGCCCAGCGGGTCGGGGCAGGAGGTACGGCTGCATGCGGAGCAGCCGGCCATGGGGTGGTCGCCGCACGCCTCGAACACGGCGGTGCGCGCCTCGCGCCACGTGGGGGCGCTGCAGGGAGGGCGTGGGGCAACAACAGTTGACAGTCAAGCAATATCTGAGAACGTTTACCGAACTGGCCGATTCGGTGCACGGAGGCGCAGAGTTATCTCCATACACGCCAGTGCGCGCTTCGTGCCAGGTCGGCGCGGCTTTGGGGGCCCGGCCGGCGCTGCGTAAAGCAATGCTAGTGGAGGTCCGGGGCCGGCAGGTATCCGGCTGGAGTGCACATCGGCGCCCGAAGGTATTCTTGTCACACCTCGTCCCCTGCCCCGCCCCTGTCAGGTCCCTCCTCCCCGCTCTCACCCCGGGACGGGCGGCTGCTCCTTGCACTGCGCCACCACGCTGCCGGGCGTAGCGCACAGCGCCTTGTAGCCCTCGCAGCCCTTCATGCCGCCCATGTCTGTGCACAGCGTGGCCAGCAGCACGAAGGGGCGGCAGTAGCGGGGAGCCACGCGGGAGGGGGTCTGCAGGGGGAGGGACAGGGGCAGGGAGGCCGGACAGTCTGGCGGTAAGCGTACGGCCGAGTGCATGACATGAAGTAAATGCTAGAACCACCGAACCCCTACCCCGCGGCCAAGGTCAAGACGACGGTTATTGGGCCCTGCGGTAACAGTTCTGCTGATGACCGAGGTCGGCCCTCGTCATCTACTTCGTTTGCCCGCCGCTGCCGCCGTACATTGTTTCCTGTGCCGCACCTCCACTCCTCACTATCTTCGGCACCTCATTCTCCTCCCTCCACCCCACAACCCTAGCACCCTGTTGCTCAGGCCCCTTGCGGTTTCCCCGCATCCCCGGCGTACTCCTTCACCCGCCCTGTAGGCGCTGCACCCATTGCACCTCCCCTTCGCCCACTCTCTTCTCCACACCCTTGCCTGCTGCCTTGCGCTCGCTGCCTGCATGCCCAAGACCCGCTCCTGCCCCTCCCTCTCCACGAAGCTGGAACACCAGCCCCCTACGCCAGCAGATCCGCCTCACAACTCAACTGCTCGCAGTCCCCCGTTATACCCACTCCATCCGCCCCAACACCTCCCCGCCCCCCCCATCGGCTGCTTCGCCTTCCTACCGCCACCCTCTCCCGCCCCGCACCTTCTCGCACTCCCTCCGGATGCTGCACCCAGGCATGTCCGGCATGGACCTGCACAGCCGGTCCATGTCCGCCCGCGTGCTGTTGTCCGGGTAGGTGTACGACGCGCACTCCGGCTGCGTGGGGTCGGCCAGGCACCGCGCGTCGTCCGGCAGCACCCACTGGCTGCGCGGCACGCACACCGCCTGCGCCGCGGCAGGGGTCTCCTGCGCGCAGAAGGCGGTCCACGGCTGGCAGCCGTCCATCAGCATGTCCTGGCACGCGCGCGAGTAGGCCACTGCAAGGGGGCGGGGTTGGGAGGGGACAAGAGGTCGGTGCATTACGGTGGATCTCCACGTAGGCCTGTAAGTAGGCCACTGCAGACCCCGTGAGCTGCGATGAAGGGTCGCAGTACGTGTGGATAATGGTGCAGGCATCAAGCTTGCCGCGCCTGCACCATTATCCACATCTGTGTCATTAGCCCGTACCGTATCACCAGCCCTGCCCAACTGGGGATGCACCGTACTCACGCAACGGGTCCGGCGTAGCGCAGGCTGTCGCGTTGCAGTCCTGACACCCATCCATGGCCATGTCTTGGGAGCAGGAGGTCATAAACTCCTCCGCTGCCGCCGTACTCCATGTGGGGAAGCCGCGGCCGGTGTAGCATGCTTGGAGGCTCGCCTCCGTGGAAAACTTGGAGGAGAAGCTGAGGACAGCGGTGGAGGAGCCGAGGATGAGGGAGCGCTATGAGAGCATGGGGCTGCCAAGGTGGTAAGAGGAAGTGGGTTTGGCGTGCGGGCTGGTGCAACACCCCTCGGTGCAAGTCTATGGGCTCAGGCCTCAAGGCCAGGTACGGTTTGACGCCCCGCAGCAGCTTACCTCTTGCACTCATCCAGTCCGGGCTGGTCCCGGCAAAGCGTGATGAACAGGCGGCCGGTCGCGCAGACTTGCGGCCCCGGCCTCGGGGTAGTGAAAGATGCTGAGGTACACAAGCGCTGCAGGCTGCAGGCTGGGCTCCTGTACGCTGGTCCTGGCTTATTGCAATAGTTGCGAAGTGCGTCCTCGCTCCATACGAAGCTAGTGCACGCCTCCTGGGCATTGCTAAGTGTCAAGTAGCTGCCCAACAAGAAGAAAAGGAGCTGCCCAGCCATCGCGCTGACTCCAGCTGTGAGCTAGGATTGACAGTATATGATGCAGGTGGCAAATGACTGAAGGCGACCAGCTTAATGTCCCATTCTCCCTGTCCGTGGGTTTTTCCACCTGTTTAGATGAGTCCTTGCCATCGTAGTGTGTATGGTGCAGGCTAGAGGCCCCCGTGCTGCCTCAAGCCCCTGCCCATCGAGCAGCGAGCCTCGCAATTTATAGGTTAGAGCGAGTGAGCACAGGCCTGTGACAGGTATGTGCCCGTGTTCTATCACTGTAGGGAAAAGGCATCGCACACCAGTATATGCTGGCACCTCCGTGCGCCTGGCTTGTGGGTCTCGTCAGTTACCCCAGTACGCCAGTACCGGACTGTACTAGGTTTGCAAGAAGTGCCCTGCCCTGTGATGCTTGCAATGGTCACTTTTCGTTCATCATCATGTGAAAGGCGTATCAACGTGACGTCCGCAGCGCGTTTCTCCGTTCATCAGTGACGTTTTGGCGAGTACTTGAAATGCAGGGGACAGTCCCAGATGGCTTGGACTGTGCTGGCATACATACATGTTTGGCGCAGTCAGGACTGACGCTGCAACGCTAGGAGCGGACATCACCCCTTTCCGCGCGACACCGGAACATGCGTACTTGTGGCACAGAGTCACATAATCGGGTCTCGGAGCGCCTCTATCGGTATCCCCCCGCACGTCACGTCCCCCTCACCCCAAACCTGCCTGACGCCATGTGAATACCTCAACAGAGCAGCCCAAGCCCACGACCCAATACATGAGCTGAATTGGGCTTGCATCTGCAGTTCGCCTTAAAGCTCACCGTCCTGTAGCCAGCTGAGCAGGTCCCATGAACCACTGCCCTGCTGCCCAGCAGCCATTGCAGCACCGCCCGAACCCCCACCGGCCCCTGAACCACCGCCAGCCGCACCCTGCCCCGCCGCGTCCGCTCCGACCCAGTCAAAGCCACCGGCCTCTAAGCCCTGGAAGATTTCACCTATCTTCTGCAGCAGGCCTCCACTCGTCAGCCCTCCTCCGGACGGCTGCGGCACACCACCACCACCACCACCACCACCACCACCACCACTCCCTACGTCTTGCCCCGCTGCAACCCCACCACCACCCACAGCACCCTGCTCCAACTGCCTCCAGCTGCTGAGCAACCCACTGCCGCCCCCAAGACCAACACCCACACCCCCAAACACGCCACCCCCGGCTTCAGCACCCCATGGTCCCCCAAGCCCACCAGCTCCCTGCCCCACCGCGCCCAGCCTGCCAGCAGCTTCCGACAGCTGCCCTGGCATCGCGCCGTACAGCTGCTGACTCAGCATGCCCTCCAGCGCCGCCGTAACGCTCGCCCTCTGGTCCGACCCATGGGCTACCCGCTTGCCCGCCGCGTCCGTCTCCACGCCAGCCTCCAGACTGTCCGGCAACGTGCCCCGCACGTTGAACGTATCGCCCAAAGTCCCAGGGGCGAACTGGTTTACCGAAGTGGCGGGGGTGTTGATCGCAGAGCTGGGCGGTGCGCCACCGCTGCTGCTCCCGTCAGCCACGCCCCTGCCGCTATTACTAGTGCCATTATCAAAAGTTGCGTCCGGAGGTCCCCTGGTGTATGAAACGTCCAAACCGAGCAGGTCAGCAACTTGGCCACGCAGCAGCCCCTGCCGCAAGCCCTCCCAGGCCGACAGCAGCGGACCAGTTGCTGTCTCAGGACCCGTCCCCGCCGCTGCCCCTGCTCCTGCCCCTGACTCAGTGCCAGCTCCTGCACCTCCCCGTTGCAGAGCCGCAAGAAGTGCACCCAGCACCGGGCCTTGGCCACCAGCGCCTGCGCTGCCAGCACCTGCCTCACCCGCGGCTGCACGCAGCAAGTCCGCAAACGTACTGGAACTGGTCCCTACCTGCGCCTCGCCACTCGAGCTCCCATGGCCAGCGCTGGATCCCCCCAACCCGGAACCGGATGCCAGCAGAGCCTGGCCCAGCTGCTGCGCCAGGGCACCCCCCCGCCAGGTTGTGAGGGCCTCCAGCGCCTGGGCAAGCACCTCGCTGAGGGTGGTGGCGGCTGAGCTACCATCTGTCCCATTCGTGGCTGTGACATCTCCGTCGGAATCAGCAGGCCCAGGCACTCGCCATGCCCTGACCGGCTGCTCCGCTGCAATGCCCGGAGTGCCGGCGGCGTTGCTGGACATGTTGCCTGGCGTTGGTGGTGGTGGTGGAGGTGGTGGTGGAGACGCCAGTGCAGTAGGTGGTGGGCCACGCACAGCCACGCCCGGGTCGTCATCGCCGCCGCTGCTACGGCTGCTGCCCAAATCCTTCCCGTTGCCGCTGCCAGCGGCTGCAGGCGCTGGAGCTGCCGGCGGCGGGCGCGCAGAAGGTGCAGGCGCCCGCCAAGTCTCTTCTACGGCGCTGCTATTGCCATCAGCTGCTCCAGCATTGCCGCTCGTCCCGTTATCGGCTGCGCTGCCGCCGCGCCCTCCCCAGCGAGCCACACCGTCTGCCGCCCCACCACCACTGCTTGCCTCGCCGGGAGCGGCCATGTTACCATTGGGGCGGATTCCTGAGGCGCCGCCACCAGCATCGAGACGCCTACTGCTGTTGCCGCCGTGCCCCTCCCACCTCGATACCCCACCCTGCGCAGTCCCGTCCTGCACCACCCCATCGCCTGCGGGGGTGTCGCCGAGGCCCCCATCAGTCCGCTGACCGACGCTGACACCGTTACTGCTGTCTGCACTCCCGCTGCTACCCGAACCTGCACTGACGCCGGGACCTCCGCCTGTTTCCCTGCCAGCGCCCCATACGGCCACAACACCGCTATCCGGTTCTGGGGCGATAGAGGGCCGGGCTAGAGGCTCTGGCGGCGGAGAGGGACCAGGGGAGGCCCTACTGCCCAGTGGGACTTCCCCAGCAGGGCGCCTGCTGCTGGACCCCCAGGGCTGAACCACCTGCTCTTGATCCTGCTCCGGGCCTGGATCCTGACCTGGATCCTGACCTGGGTGCTCGCTACTCGTGCCTGTGTTCGCAGCGCCACCGCCGCCAGTGCTGCCACCTCCCTTGCCCCACACTGCAACCTTCTTTGTCCCGCCGGTAACACTGCTGAAACCACCGCCTGCAGGGCTGACACCCTCGGTTGCTGCGCTACTGCCTTCAGCTCCTCCACCTGCTGTACCCCCCGCCCCACTCCCATTGGCATCCTGCCCCTCTCCGCGGCCTGCACCCCACACCGCAACCCCCTCGAACCCATCCTGCCCACCCGCCTCGCTGCTCCCACCACCACTGCTGTCCCTTGGCACAACATCCCCACCTCCGCCCAATCCAACGCCGCCATCCCGCACGACTACCCCACCTGCATCACTCCCTACCGTCCCAACAACCCCTCCGCCTCCTAAAACCCCTTCGCCCCCTGCCGTGCCCGCATCGGCTCCCGGCACCAGACCGCCACCTGTGCCGGGGACGCTGGTGGCCGTTGTGGCGTTTCCGGTGGTGTTGCCTGCGCCGCCGATGATGCCTCCGCCTGGGCTGGGCGTGGGCACCGGCACTGGCGGCACGGGGGGCACCACGGGCCCAAGGATGAGCGTGTTGGCAACGCGCAGCAGCTCGAAGGACAGGTACTGCACCAGGTAGCCGTACCACCTGCAAGAATAGAAGGGAGCAGGAGACGTGCAGGGCAAGATCAGGCAGAAACAAGTGCGTGCGAGGGCCGGTACTCATTGAAACACTGCGCAATCGGTCGACGTGGGTTAGCTGTGCAGCAGCAAACAGAAGCTTCTGGGGCGTTGTGGCACAACCGTGCAACCGTAAACCGCCCACCTGATGACGCCGAAGTCGTTGAGGATGCGGCGCGCGTTGAGGTTGAATCCCAGCCACACACGTGTCAGGTTTACGGACACGCCGGCCTGGAGGGCACGTGGCAGCAACGACATGGCTCGTGCTCCCGGACGCCAATATGGCTCATGCTACTTGGCGCTCGACTACCCGTACGTGCACACTCGGCCTGAACAACGACTGATGCGGGCGATAGAGAAGCTCGGCACAGGCACTCAGCCCGCGGTGAGCTGCATGCGGACCGATCAGCCACCATCTCCCGCCGCCACACCCCACGCAACTCTGCTGGACACCGGTTATACATCCTAGCTGGTGTCCTGTGATCCGGTACATCAGCACCCTAAACTTGTGCTATAGACGTAGGTGGTGTGGCTAGACGGTCCTGCCACACCTGGTACAGCGCGGGCTGTGGCCCCAGGTAGCCGCCCGCCCGCGGCCCCAGCGGCACCGTCTTGCGAAACTGCACGCCGCCAAACTTGCAACCGCTCCTGTACGGCAGGTTGCACGTCAGCGGCGTAACCGTCAGTCGTACGGACGGCTGCGCGCAGGCCACGGAGCCGTCGGACGGGTCCACGCTGCAGTTGCCCCCCGCCACCCCCAGCGCCATGATGGGGCCCACGCAGCCGGGGGGCACGAAGCGGCCGGCGGCGGCGGTTGGGGCGTTGACCAGGATATCCGCGATCCTGTTTGACGGTTGGCAATGTATCATGGAAACTTACTCATTCACGTAGGCTTGCGCGATGTGTTTGAGCTAAGAATGGGTTGTATACCATGGCACGACATCGGCACTATGCTGCCACTCAGTGGCCAGGCACATGCGCCTTGGACAGGCACCTGGTTGCCTGACCACAGACGTGCCCGTTTGCACATGCTCAGCATGTAGAACGCGGCCGAAGAACGTGCGCGCCTTGCACAGGGACCCCACCGGCTTGCCCATTCCCTTGCTCGCTCGTGCCACGCTTAGGTCCATACGCAGGCATGAATTGTGCACTGGTTCTGTCGTAATGCGCCGCCTACCCTCACCTGTCTAGCACGTCGTACCCCACAAGGTTGACTACGTTGCGGTTCACGCGCTCCCTCAGCGCGGGGGGCAGCAGCTCCAGGGGGAAGGCCAGCTGGTTGGGCAGCGCCTGGGCCAGGTAGCCGTAGAAGGGCGTGTTGAACAGCCTGGGGGCGGGCATGAGCAGTGGGACAAGGCTCGAAAAAGTGTGTGGGTGTGCGTTTGTGAACGAGGAAGCCAGTATGACGATTCAGCAGCCTTGCAAGCGGTGCAGGGGGTCATGGAGTGGCCCTGGCTTGGGCGCCGTGTACCCGTCAGAGGGCGTGTGTCGTGTTGGGCAGCCAAGGGGGTGCCACAGCGTGGACGGCTGCTGATAAGTCACAGTGGCCACTGGGGGACGCACCCTCCACGGCACATGATGTGCCGCCTTGCCCTGCACCCGCAGCCCAACCTGGCCCTCACATCTCGTGCAGAAGACCCGGACCAGCAGGTGCCCCACGGGATACCCTGCGCCCAACCGGCCTCCCCTCCGCTACCACCCGGCCCTCACATCCAGCCGTGACGTTGTAGAGCGGAACCTGGTCTTGGCGGAGGGGTAGACATGTCCAGGGTATGTATGCCCTACCGGGCAAGTCCCGGAGCAGCAGACGCTTCACGCTATCCCCGCCCCCAACGTTCCTTCCCTTACCCGGCCCGCCCATCCAGGGACAGTGCCTTGCTCCCAGTCTCCCACCTGTTGAAGAAGGCCCGGACGATGAGGTCGTCCACCTGGCCGGCGGTGGGCACGGACAGGCCGCCGAAGCCAAAGCCCACGCCGTCAAAGGTGAAGGGCGAGGGGTTGCCTCCGAACAGGGGCCGAGGCGCCCGCGCACCACCTCCCACACCGCCCTGCCCCAGGCCAGCCCTTGCACTCCCTGCACCCCCTGCGCCTACACTCTCACTTTCACTGCTGCTGCTCCCAAGGCCTGTAGATGGGTTAATCATGACGGGGAGGCTGCCACTGTCTAACATTGAGCCTGTGAGGGTTCCGAGGGTGGAGGCGGAGGTGGTGCCGGGGCTGCTGCCGGCATCACCGCTGCTCCACTCTTGCCACAGGCCACCGCTACCTCCACCGCTGCTGCTGCTGCTGGCGGTGCTGGTGCTACTGAGGGATTGCTGCAGGTCCCGACGCATTCCTGGGGCTGAAGTGTCCTCGAGCGGCGGACTTGGGTACGCAGGGCCGTGGGCAGTAGCGTGAGGGGAAGTGTGTGCTGCGGCGAGCTGGTCCCTGGCACCGCCCAAGCTCTCCACGCCGGCAGCTTCGTTCTCGTCCACCTGGGGCTGTGAACAAAAGGGGTGTTAAACTGGGCCCTGATTGTGCCCCTGCGATTGATGCGGGTGTTATCATCTTTAATGGCCGGTTCAGAGCCCCCTTACGGCGCGGTTGGGAGCACACAGGACCAGGGGGGAAGCGGGGACGGTAGCACGCACCTGTAGACTGACAGCTACTGTGGCAAAGGTCAACAAGCAGGAAGCTAGGCACAGTGCTAAAATCAAATGCAGCTGAGACGCCGGCATGGCAAGGGATCTTTCAGGCAACGCTAGCTGGGTGCACAGCGTGCAGCTGTTTGGGGGGATCGCCAGGCAGCGTGGGCGGCCCACGGGTCTATTTCAGTTGTCTTCAGGAAGCCGCATCGACGCTACCCACAGACAAATATAAGCTTCAGTTCCATGCCTTTGCACTTTGCTGTTCTTGGCGCGGCCGATGCCAACGCCGTATCCATGCTGTGAGTTCCTCGTGCTTAGCGGGCACATAAGAAGGCATGCGCGCGCATAGGCATGACAGTAAAAGCGATGGAATTGTTATCCCACAAAGCGCGAGGCGCAGTTGCCTCAGCGCGCAACCTACGGCTCTGTGTGGTCCCTGCCGCGTCCGTCGTGAGCCCCGCTGCCTCTGCGACCTCTGCGCCGACCACCCGTACTATCGCGATTAAGCACTCTGTATTTTTCGCGTCGGGCAACAGCCGCTGCACTGTCATCTCGCGCGGTTTCGCCGAGGGCGCTCCGATGATGCGCCCTGACAACGGCAACTCGGGCGTGGAGCTCGCTACGTTCGCGCTTGGCTGATTCTGGCACCCGGTGAGGACATGCTTTGTGTGCGGGCTGCCGAAGGTCCATCATGGTACTCGCCGTCGTGTGGCAAATATGCCACGACCGAACCCCTTAGGCGGTCACTCCCTTGGCCACTACCATTGTCCACGGCCCCCGTTGCGCACTCGTACAAAGCATCCACCTGAAATAAGGACTGTTGTATGTATTAATCGATGGATGCAGGAGGCGCGCTTTGCGCGCCTCCCGGGCGTTGTGAAGACCCGCGTGGGCTACACGGGCGGCACCGCCCCCAACCCCAGCTACAACAGCGTGTGTGCCGGGGACGGCCACACGGAGGCCATGCGGGTGTGGTTCGACCCTACCGTGATTACCTACGAGCAGCTTCTGCAGGTGCGTGGTAGGCTGGATGCTGGGTGCGCCCATTGGGGAGGTGCGGGCTGGGGTGGGCGGGCTGAGGTGTTGCTGGTGCGGACGGGAGGGTGAAGCAGATGGGAACGCCGGGTGAAATGGCGGACGAAGGTTCGTGCATGTGCGCACGTGTGGAGAAGTCACGAGGCGCCAACAGCAGCTCCTGTAGTGGTGGAGGATGTGGAGGCTGGCTGCACAGGGTAGGGAGGTGTTCAACCAGGCGAAGCGTGGGGGGCGGGCGGAGGGTGCGGCAGGGAGCACGAGATGCACGTACGTGGGTGGCACACGGAGGCACACGCTCTGGACGATGTGGAAAGGGTGCCAAAGATCCCAAGCCGTGATGCTTTCAGGATGGCAAGGGGCAAGCAGATACGGCACAGGAGGCGCGGTGGACGGGCCCTACCTTGGGAGCATTGCGCCCTCCGCTTCTGGCCAGACCTGTCTCTACCAAAGCGTGGCCAGTACGCTAGCCAGTATACTGAATAGAGCTCTGCCCGCCGGCCTGCCTATTGGCAACGTTTGTTGCATGCAGGAGTTTTTCCGCGAGCACGACCCGACGCAGCGCTGCAAGGCACAGTACAAGTCGGCGGTGTGGTACCACAGCGACGAGCAGCGGCAGGCAGTGGAGAGGGCCATCGCCGGCCTCAAGGCCAAGTACGGCCTGCGCCAGATCGCCACGACGGTTGACCCTGCGCGCGACTGGTACGATGCGGAGGAGTACCACCAGAAGTGTGAGTGGCGGCGCGGGCGGTTGAGCGTCGGGCGTTGGGGCGGTTGCGCCTGTCTGCTGATGCGTGTACTTGGGGGTGTGTGACGGTGAAACGGCGGCGGTGGTCGCAGCGGGAGCAGGTTGCGGGTTCGAAAACCAGGCTGCTCATGTCCATGTCAAGGCAGGGGAGGTGTCTGTGCTAGCTCGCCGTACAGTGCAAGGAATGGTCGCCCGTCAACAGTTGGCCCCGCTCCGTGTTTTGTCGCCCGCAGATATTGAGAAGTCCATGGGTCGCCGTGGCAGCTGGGCGGCGTGGATGTGAGCAGCCGCTGCACCTACCTGCGGGTCCGTTTGACCGGCGCCTGGGATGTCGTACAACGCACCGTACTTGCCGTACGACGTGCATGCAGCCTAGGGTCGGCATGACGTTGGGCCGAAAATTGGTGCAGTCGTTGCGCGTCTGTTAAAGGACAATCTTGTGTGAGCGCGGCTGTCATTATTCCCGCGGCCTTGGCATGGGGTTGGTGAGGGGCTGTGCTGCCGAGTGACGTGTCCAGCGTGCAATGGCGCCCTGCCGAGGGGCGCGCAGCTGGCACCGACAAGCTAACCGGAGCGGGGAGCAAGGCCGCAGCTTGCCCTGTGGGGGCGTGCCAACACGTGTCAAGGTCGTGTGGTAACAGCGTGCGGTATGTCTGCGTCTTACCTCCGTATGTGCAACGCGTACGCTGAGGGCACTGATCATTCATCATTTTCGTTGCTTGCAATGCCTGCACTGTGACGCCGTTTTCACTTGGCGTCTCTAGAGTGTGTAAGGGCCTGCAGGTTTGCTCAGTCTCAGCCGGCGTGCTGCTCCTTTCAGCACGTACGGTACCTGTCTTGCGTACAGTAGCTGTCTGGTCCAAGAAGGGCGCTGCTGTCAAGTTAGACCAGCAAAGGCGTCAGGCCTTCAGCTAGTTACTCCCAAGACGTCAGCTTCCAAGTGTCGATACCTGCCCTGCCTCGTCATCACTAGTACTCAGGTTCCCAGGCGCGGCCAACCTGCCCGCGCTGATGTCCGTACAGTGTGGTGCCTTCGGGATGGATCATAGAAGCCCGCACATGAGGTGGTACAAAATTTGGTTTACAGCGCGGATCACCCTGGATCACCGCTTGCGTTCTTGGCCGCAGCTTTGGGAGCTCCCCTGCCCCAGGCCGGCCCTGCGCCCTGCCAGGGCAAAACTGAGCCATAGGAACGTACTCGTCCGGATGCCGTTGCAGCACTTGAACGGCATTTTGTAATCCGAAAAACCAAAAACCCACATCATTAACAAACACAGGACACGACATGGAATACATGGAGTTGTCACAAGGCTCCCTTCGCTCCACCTGAACCGCTTAACACCACCATCTGGCCCAATTCGGCCTGCTCCACCTGGCTCCACAAGCGACACCGCACTCCCGTCACCCTCTCACCGCATCCAACCAGCACCGCAACCCGCGACCAGCCAACATACTGCGCCTGGAATCTGAGCATGGTCCATGCCCCCACAAACGCCTCTGCTACCAGCACTATCCATAGCGTCTATCCGGTGCTTTTACTCGGAGGCCACGGCGGGGGCGGCCTCCACGGGCGCGACCTCGGCGGGGGCAGCCACAGCCAGCTCGGCCACCTCAGCCGTCACCTCAGGGGCAGGCAGCACCTCAGCCACGGGGGCGGGGGCGCGGCGGGGGGCCAGCTCCTGCTCAAAGGTGGCGCTGTAGGCCGACAGAGACAGGTACTGGGAGAAGTCCTCCGTGTCGGCAGGGGCTGCAGGAGGGTGGGGGGCGGCGGCGCGGTGGGCATGATCAGGTTGCATTGCGAAGACTGTGACGGTGGCAGGTGTGGACACAGCAGCAGGAAAGCTGGGGTCTGAGCGCGAGATGTGGGCCTGGTTGTATATGTGCCTGTGTGCTTCTTGGCCCGAGATGGCCACCCCCGACACCCCCGGCATCTGCTACAGCCCGGCGATGGTTTGCTTGGCGAAAACGTTTAGGGACGGCGTTTGGTAAGTGCAAGCAGCAGCCTCTCAGCCCTGAGCCGTCTATCCTGTTTCCAACCGAGGTCACTGACTGCCGGCGAGCCACCTTCGGTATGCCAGGAGGCCATTGCTGCCTCTCACGTTGCGCCCAGCGCCCGCAGCTACCGTATGCCTCGCATCCCACCGGCATGACCGTTCGGCTAAGGGCAGTGACCTGCCCTGCTTGGCAATCACCCGTATGCGTTCGATGCTGCCTCACGCCCCATTGTAAAACCCGGCCACGCGCGCATCGCTCCTCTCCCTCTGCCCTCCCTCTCCCCTCCCTCTCGCCTCCCTTCCCCCCTCCGCCGCTCCCCTCCGCCGCTCCCCTCCCTGTCCCTCACCTGGAGATGACCCGGAGCCCACCAGCGCCGTCAGACCCAGGCCGATGGCGCCCAGAGCAATCACGCTGCGCAAGGCAACACAAAAGCGTGAGAATCTACATTCTAACCGTAAGATGAAAACGACGCAGGTGCCAGCCATGGCGCGATGTTGCTGGGTGGTGTGCGGACAGCCGGGCACCAACCAGGCAGCCGCCGAAGGGCACGGCCTCCAGTCACCGTCAGTATTGCTGCTGTGCGTTTAAGGCACACGCCACACGTGTCAGCTAGCCCCTTCACACGTGTCGGCCTCCAAGCTGACCTCAAGGCCACGCAAACAACATTGTCTAGCAGGGCACGTACGTTGACACGTGCCACACGGTGCGCGCATACAAACCATACACAATCCGTCTGCACCACGCTCCCTCCCGCGTACTGCAAGCCACCCCACCACCTGCTCTCTGCTGTCCTATGTCGCGCCAACCTCCACCAGGGGCCGTCCTCTTACCCCCACCTGCCACCCAACCCTAACCCTCACCTGCGACCCAACCCCCAAGCCCCGCCTGCCACCCAACCCACCCACCCCCACCTGCCGCTCCAACCCCCAACCCCCACCTGCCGCCAACGGCCACGGCGTTGTTGGCGTTGTCCTGCTGGACAGTGTCGCTGGCGCTGCCAGCCTCGTACGGCTTCATCTGCAACACACATGCATGCAACAGAGGGCGCGCATCTGGTCAAGCTGGTCGTGCTCGCTGCACCAGAGGGGTCGGTAGCCGGCCATAGCTTCCTTGCAAAGCGTGTCCTGCCCCAAAACCCAGGTGCCGAGGAATGCTGGCAATTCCTGCAGGCTCCGTCTTATTTTAAGTTTGTGTCCAGTCGTAATTGCTGGTTCGTCGCCACGCGGATGGCGGGGGGAATGGCCACCTACGAGGAGCCACACCGTCCCGAGTGACCGACCAAGGCACCGACCCCTTCCCCGGGGCGCTGACGACTTACCACCGTGGGGTACATGTTGGATTGCCCGGCAGTGTCCTTCTCAACGTAGCCATCGGCCTGTATGGCGGGCATGACACCGGGGTCGTGATTCGCTGGCAGCGCTGGAATGGAGCGACCGAACGAGTGGCGCATGGTCACCCAGTTGTGAAAGGTTACTGCCTGAAGCCCCGCTAGGACGCATTAGCTGCATCATAAGCTTCTTTGGTTGATGTGCTTGTATGCAAGGCGGCACCCGGAGTATGCTCGGTCGCTGCACTGCAAGCCATCAGCCTTGCAGCTCCGCTTCTTGCGAGTTGACCAGGTCGATAATAAGACGTACCGTGCGCTCGTTGTTGCCCAGGGAGAAGCGGGGCTCGGCGAGGACAACGACGCGGGGAGCGCGCACAGTCACAGCCGCGCGCTGAGGGCAGCACGCCGACTTGGCCGAAACGCTCTTAAGGGCAAGAGGAGCCATTTTGATACAAATGGAGGTGCTGCGAAAGTAGCGTCGCGCTGGAAAAGTGCCTGGGCAGGGGTGCCTGCGCTAATCTGGGGACGGTCGACCTTAAATTGCCGTACCAAGCGCAGGTGGAGCTCAAGCGTTGTTATTAGGTGAAAGCGCACTGAACGCCATACAATAGTAGAAAGCCTGCGAATAGATGACAATGTCTTGACGGTCCCTTCGTTGCGGTCAAGTCAAGCTGTCGTCATGTGTCAGCGTTAACTCGCGTGCCCAAGACACCGCATCACCTGTGACAGCGCTGACGCACCCCGCCATCTCACACACGACACTCTAGAACATAGTGGTTGGTCAGATGAGCGCCAGGCCGGTCAAGACGTACACTTGCCTTAGTTCGCGCTCCTGTTCTGCTGCCCCTCACGCCTAATAAGAAGCTCTTGCGCTCCAACAGTCGGGGAAAGGGCGAAGGTATCCATGCCCTTTCCCCGACTATTCCGGGTTGCCAAACGCGAACACCACGCCGTGCCGCTCCAACCCCCTCTCCACCAGCTCCACCAGCTCCTCCGGCCCGAACCAACACCACAGCCTCGCCCTCGCCCTCTCTGCTCCACCCTGTCCCTGCTGCAACCCCAGCCTCCCCTCACCTGCACCCCTCGCCCCCCGGGCCCCTGCTGACCCAGCGCCACCTTCTGGCAGCTTCCCGCCAGCTTCCGTCCCGTCCCCGGCAGCTTCCTGCAGCTTCTCCACACCCAGCCGCGCCCCATGGGCCCACTGCCAACGGACGTCCCCGCTGAGGTGCAGCAGGCTGCCGGGGGGCAGCAGCGCGTCAATGTCGCGGTCGGTCCACGAGTGGGCCGCCTCGTACCGCACCTGCGGGGCCCAAGGTGACAGGGCGAGTTCGGAGGTATGGCTACACTAGTTCCGTCAGCAGCGAAGCAGCGCATCCATCAGCAGTCCAGTGCCGGTAGTCGATACATGAAGCTGGTCGGGGTGCTTTGCCCTGCCTGTAGCTTGGCCTGCAGCGAGTGGCAGCTGTGCGGCAAGGGAGCTCAGGGCCCTGACGCAAAGCCCACACGCTGCGAGTGGTCACACTTGAGCTGCAGTACTTGCAACTAGCTACATATGCCCAGCATGAGCATGATGATGGGAACTTGATATTGTGGCGCTCAGCCCCTATGACCTCATGCTTAACAGGACGCCACAACGGAACGCACCATACCGAGCGTGCATGGGCGGCATGTGTCTGTTACAGGCGGCCCACCGGTCACTCGACCCCTCTGCCGCACAACGCAGAGACAGTGCGACGGCAGACAAGTTGTGGCCCATGGCTAACACACCTGCTTCGGCGCCGCCTTGCGCTTGCGCGGCGCGTGGCGCCTTGTGGACCTCCTGGAACGACCCATGGGTCGGTCCCCAGCCCTTGTGGCCATCGCCCTCCGCGTCCGCGTCCTCGGCCGCGTCCTCCTCCTCCGGCGCCTCCTCCTAATTGCAATCACAAGAGCAAACAGGTTTTCGGCAGCCGTAAGGCGTAGAATTACGACAGGCGACCACTGTACCGTATCACGCGCACGAACACGAACATGCAAACCAGGAGGCAGGCGTGAGGTCCCCAGCGCCTTCACACCGCATGCTCTCACGCCCCTGCCACCTGGATGCAGCCCAGGCCCTTCCCTCAGCTCTGCTCCCCTCGATCCATTCATCGGTCCCACCCGCCTCCCCACGCCTCCCCGCACCAGCCGCCCCCCCCCCCTACCCCTCTGTCCCCACCTGCATGCGTCCCAGCCCGGAGGCGGCACAGAACTCGGTGAGCCAGTCCTTGAGATCGGTGCCCTCCCTGCAGCCCACCAGCAGCTGGTAGGCCAGCGCGACGTCCTCCTGGCCGCGGTGCAGCCTGGGGGCGGGTGGAGGGAAGCAGGGAAGGGAGGGAGTCGGTTGGCTGGCGGTCACGCCAGTGGCTTAAGCTGGGTGAGGGACCCTCAATGGCCGGTTTGTAAACCTCATGGATGTCAGGCAGTGAGGGTGCGCCAGCACCTATGAACTCCTTACCAGTGGCTCGCCTCACGCAAGGGAATTGAAACCCAATGCCGCTGCACCTTGCCCGTCCGTTACCCACGACCCACCCCGCCAGGTTCCTCTCCGGGTGCAGCAGGGCCTGGTGCAGTGCCAGGGAGGGCGCGCCTGCCAGTCGCCGCTGCTTCCTCCTGGCCGGGGTGAGAAGAATGGGGGGATACTGTCGGTAAGTTCAGGTTAGTTGCACACACATGCTGGACGTGGGGCGGATGGCTCTCCAACCTCCCAGCCCCACCCCTGCCCCCAGCCGCAACCCACAGTCGAGCAGGCGGTGCAGCTGCTGCGTGTAGGGCTCCAGCTCCGCCGTGGCCAGCCGCAGCAGGCCGCACAGGTCGGCGGGCAGCTTGGACACGAACAGCGGGGCGGGGCAGGACAGGCCCGTGGGGGTCCAAGGGGCGGGCAGGGGGCATGAACGCCCACTTCTCACCTCCGGCGCTCTAGCCCCCGCCTAGCACCATGACCATCAGCCGCGGTACGGCCCAGCACCAAATTGAACCACGTCCCTTGCCCCGCACTGTGTCGTCACGGCACCCCGGCCCCCACCCTCCTGCCCTCCATATCACGGTTAAGGACATCGACTGCCACAAGGACCCACCCAGCACCAGCACCACCGGCAGGCGGTGCCGCTCCGCGTGCAGCGCCGCCAGCAGCGCCCGCAGCGCGCCGCGGTCTGCCACGCGGCCCGCCGCCTCCAGCAGCACCACCACGTGGCGGCGGTGGTTCCGGAGCTAGCGGCCCTCGCGCGCAGCGCGCCACCAACCCCCCTGGCCCTGCTCCTGCTGCACATTCGCCGCGCCCTCACACCCGCCCCTGCCGCCACCGCTCCTGCTCGCCGCCACCGCCTCTGCCCCTGTCGCCCCTGCCGCCACCGCCCATGCCGCCACCGCCCCTGCCCGTCGCGCCTGCCGCCGCCCCTGCCCCTGCCGCCACCCGTGCCACCCCGCTTGCCTGGTTCGGGGTCGGCCCTGCAGCTGCCTGCTGCTACACGCGACAGCTGTCGTCAAGTCCCCTGCTGGGCGTGCAGGCCGCACGTTTGGCATGAGCTGGTTGGGTCTTTTCACGGGTACCAACCGTGGCGGTTACCAAGTCAGTGCGGTGAGGCTGCATAGTAAACAGGCAGTTCCAGTGTGAGGCGCCGCATAGGGAGCAGAGCTCAGTAACTGCCAACGAGACCCTGGTGCTTCCTTCTCCATAGTCTGCTTGCCTTTGTCTGGGGCCCATACCCACCTGGTCACCGGGAACCGTGATGCCCTCGGCCTTCATGCCGTACACGAATTCGAACAGCTGCTGGTAGGCGTCCCCCTTCGGCCTCTGCATTACCACCGCCGCCACCTCCGCGCGGCCCGGGGTGTCGGTCAGCCGCAGCAAGCCGGCCAGCGTGTTCTTGCGCTCCGTGTGGGCGCCGCTGCCTTCTCGCTCGTGCAGCGCCTTGCTGTGCTCCTCCAGCTCCCCGAACTGCTTTGCCAGGTGTGCGATGGCCTCGTGCCGCTTTGCTGTGTCCAACTCCAGCTGCTCAAACCGTTTCGCTGTGGTCTCCTGTGCATCCACGTTTTCCTCCTGCAGCTCGTTGATGAACGCAGCTAGTTCATCCAGCCGCTGCTGCTGCTGAAGCCACACCGGATGGCCCCCTGCTGTCTTCTCCACGACAACCGTCGCGGAGAGGGGAAGGGACCATGATGATACAGCCTGCCCCGACACCACCTCTGGGTCAATGGTCTCCCCGAACGCTGACTGCACTAAACAGAATCTGACATCCTCCGTCCACGGGTGCGTTCAGCTTCTCGGCCGCACAGCTGCACGCCGCAGGACCGATGCTCGCGCCGGAGCTAGTGCCAGGCAGGAAGAGCTCGTGCATCGGGTCCCAATATTTTGAAACGCCTTGCAAGTAAGATAGCTGCTTTCTTGCTGGCCAGTTTTTCCTGACCTGCGAAGTCCAGGCAACTGCAAGACCGTAGATAGCTGACCGTAGAAGTACCTGTCAAGTGCGGGTGTTTGGATGTAACCAAGAGGGCGGCGTCCTGCTGAAAGCGTACAAGGGAGGCCATGGACGAGTGCCGGATTGCGGGATCGCCGCCCAGCAGCGCAGCAACACATACCGGTAGTGGGCTCCCTTGTTTAGCTTTTTCCCTAAGGCAGACTGACACATCCTGCATACATCCCGGCAGTCGATGCATCTACTCCCACGTCCCCTGCGACAGTGCTTGGCTTTGTGCAGTCCATGCTGCGCTACGGCGGGCTGCTGCCCCCACATGCGGCTCGACTTCCCGAACACACATTACCTGGCGCACGCCAAGCTGCGGTGGGTGCAGTGCAAGGTATCTGGGACTGGGAGACTATGAGTAGGAGACACGCACTCTGCCGTCGTGCCTTGTCCCCGCACATCCCTGCATCTGTACCACCAACGTGTCACCGCGGAGGTTTCCGGACTACCCTGTGCAGTCAACAGTTTTTCACATGGGCTGGCTTTGGTATCTTGGTGCACGCGCATACATATGTCGGCATAGCCGGCCAGGCCAGAGAAGGAGGTCCCAGAGTAGGCGGCAAGCCCAAGCAGCCGCCTCGTACGCCCCATTCAGGGGGAAGTGGCCCCATCGACGGGAGACGGAGTTGTATGCCCTGGCCCCATCTGAGATGCTGCTGTTGCTGAAGCGCCCGCAGCAGGCGGGTGACGCTGTCGTGGCCAGTGTACTCATGCGGAGTGCAACGAGGAGCGGGTGTTCAGCACATCCTCACAACATGTCCGTTTCCATGTCTCGTACTGCGTGCTAGTGGAGCACGATAGCCCACGGGCCAGCGTGAGCCCTACGCCGCAAAGGTTGCTGTGCGGTGCCGTTCATCCTCGTGTTACCTATAATTCTACCACCACCACCATCACCAGTGAGTCACCACTACCCCACCAAGACACTCGGCGCCTATGCCGACATCAACGGCATTACGTGGACCCGTGGGTGCTGGGTGGGGTGGGTCCTGGGTGGCATGGTCGCCTGCCCCACACGACTCCTGTACGTGCAGCAATTTGCACGGGCGCACACGTGGCTCACACGAGGCGACGCAGGCAAACAGTGCCAGGACAGTGACAAGCACGACCAAACCGTCAGTGCACGGCGCAGACACCGCATTACTCATGACCAGCTCATAGCGCTGCCATGCACCCCGCAATTCCACACACAACACTGCACCACACAAGGGCCACACCTGGGGCCACTCCCATGCTGTGTGATTGGTCAGATGAGCGCAGAAAGGGATGGACGCTTCGCTACGAGTCCGGTTCCGCGCCCACGCCTGCTGTACTGCTGCCCCGCCGGGCCTGCCCACGCGCCTCCTGATCAGCTCTGCGGCCTTCAATACCTACGCCTTTTCCCCGACTGCTATTCTACTTGTCCGGGTTGCCAAACGCGAACACCACACTGTGCCGCTCCAAACCCCGCTCCACCAGCTCCTCCGGCCGCCCGAACCAACACCACAGCCTCGGCCTCGCCCTCTCAGCTCCACCCTGCGCCTGCTGCAACCCCAGCCTCCCCTCACCTGCACCCCTCGCCCCCCGGGCCCCTGCTACCCCAGCGCCACCTTCTGGCAGCTTCCCGCCAGCTTCCGTCTCGTCCCCGGCAGCTTCCTGCAGCTTCTCCACACCCAGCCGCGTCCCATGGGTCCACTGCCAACGGGCGTCCCCGCTGAGGTGCAGCAGGCTGCCTGGGGGCAGCAGCGCGTCAATGTCGCGGTCCGTCCACGAGTGGGCCGCCTCGTACCGCACCTGCGGGCCCAAGGCGCCACGTGACAGGGTAGTACGACAGATTATGTCCACGATACCGTAGTATCGGCAGCAGCGAAGCAGCGTAAACCCGCTGGTCAGCAAATGGAGCTGGTCGGGTGCTTTGCCTGGCTTGTAGCTTCCAGCGAGTCGGCAACCGTGTAGCAAGGGAAGCCCCGGACTGCCCCGGCCCTGACGCAAAGCCCACAGCCAGACCGCAAAGGGTGTTTCCTTGAGTTGTAGTCCAGTACACAAACCGCGCATTGGCATGGGCATGAGCATCAAGAGTACCGTTCATACGGTACCTGGCGCTCAACCCTCTCAACCTCGTGCCTAGCAGGGCGCCACCACCATGCACTGCTGCACCCACGTGCTGTCGCCTTGACCCCTAGACTCCACCCCCGGCCCTCCGCTGCTCGCACTCAACACCCGAACCGACCGGACGTGAACGTCTTCTAGCCCCGTCCCATTCCGTCCTGCTACCAGGGACCTCGCATGAGAACCTACAGCCACAGCCCGCAGCCTCCACCTGCACCCAGCACCCTCCCGCTCCGGGCCCAGGCCTCCCCCTCCCACCACGCCCGCAACCCACCTGCTCCCCACCAGCGCCATCCATGCCGTACTGCTCAGCCCTTTGACCAAGCAGACCCACGCGCACCCCTGGCCCTTCAGCTCTGGCCTCGCGTCACCTGGCGGCTGGTGCCACGCCACTCACAACAACGAACACAACCACCTGCCATGGCCGACCACACCCGCGCATCGATATATCCTTTCCGTCTGCCCAAGTCGTTATTACGATAATGACGCCGTGCTGATTTTTGTGAACACACCTGTTCTCGCTCATCCGCGAACCACGCTATGCGCAGCCACCTGGTCAGCTGCAGCCAGTTGCCGGGGCTGAGCGTCAGCACGGCAGGGGAGTCCACCGACAGGATGAACACGTTCTCGCCGTCGCCCTGCGGAGTGCGGAGCGCGGATACACAGGGGGCACACGTGCACGCGGGGACGTTTACGCAGGCCGGGACGAGCGCGCGCCTGAACGGCAAACACGCATGCGGCCGCTCCGTACCCCACGCGCGTTGCTCTGTCCCATTGCCAGTCACAGGTTTGCCCGAGCGCTACAGGTACAGCCCTTTGCGCACGGTAGGCCCCAGGCCTCACCGCTGGAATCCCCTAGGGCTTCGCTAGATTAGCGTGTTGACAGGTACCTTGAGCATATTATCAAGCGTTGCCAGATAACTCCGGTGCACCCTCACCGCGGGGTCCACGTGTGGGTCCAGGCGCAGGAAGGCCCCGTGCCGCCAGTTGACCGTCACGTCACGCAGGGGGCCCAGCCGCAGGCCAGGCAGCTGCCGGATGCGCTGCGCAACCTGGCCAGGCACATGGGCAGGTACAGTAGGCAGGTGCGGTGGAGCAGGGCGGCGAACGGCGGTCAGTTGGGTTTCTGCAGTTATAGGGGGTAAGAAAGGGGGGCGTTTGAGGTGTCTGGGTTGGTGGGGGAAAGGTGCCCGGCTGTTTAGGGTGACGGTCGTTGCAGCTGGTGAACAAGCGTTTGGGCCACAGGGCCGCACAGTGCAGGAGCAAAGCGACACCGCCATCGGCACTTGTGACGTCTTCTGAACATGGGGGCCCGGGATAGTGCTTGTACCAGCGTGCTAGACCAGAGAGACCGCCTCCTTGGAGCGCCCTTTCCACGCTGGCTCTGCCTTTGAACTTAAGCCACACTCATCGCCTTGGTCAGGCCTTACAGCAGCACACTAACAAGGTACGTTCAAATCTTAACTGCACAATGCTTGTGTTGTGCCCAGCTGGCCCCCTTGTCCACCACTCGAACGGCTTTGATACCCGCCTTTGCCAGGTTGGGCGGTAGCTTGGCCTCATCGCACTGCTCCCCGTAGCCCCAGTCGGGTCGCCGCTGCTGCGCATGCTCGGGCCGGGCCGTGACACGCAGCATGTTGACCGGCGGCGGGTGGCGCAGGTACGACATCTGCCAGCTGGAGGGGAGGGGCCAACACGTGGTTGGAAATGGGGTGCAGCAGGTATCTACGTCGCAGTCGAGTAGGTGAGGGAGAGGACGGGGCGAGAGAGGGTGCGGAAAAGGGGGATGCCAGTGCTGAAGAGACAGAGTAGCGCGTTGCCGATGGTGAGGCCAGCAGCTGCCCCCACCTGCACCTGTGCGGCCGTGTCAACCGCCCACGCCCACGCCAATGCCAGCCGTGTTGCTTACCGGTAAATGGCAGCGTGGACCGGCTCGATGAGGTTGATGCCGTACTGTGTCGGATTTGCATAAAAGGATAAAATCATCAGGTTGATGCGTCGGTTTTGGGGTGAATGGAGGCGCCAAAGCGCACGTATTGAGTCGTGGGGTGCTGGGGTCCACACATACCGCACCACAGCGTGGACCGGCACCCCTGCCACACGGTGGACCTGCCGTACTCCTCGCCCACGTTCCGCATGACACAGCGCAACAACAGCACATGGTGACACTTGCAAACATTGAACACCTGCTGTTTTACGGGCTGCAGCTCTTTCAGCAGTTCCTGCAGCTCGGCTGGTGTCATGAAGTTGCCCCACGTCCGCGCCCCAGGGTTGCAGGAGGGGTCCACGCTGTCGCCGGACGGCACCATGCGCAGCATGGAGCATTGTTCTTTTGTGATAGGATCATGTGGATTTGTTGATGTCGCGTTGTATCTTGGCCAGGTCCAGTAAAGGGTGCCGATGCCGCCCGCAGAGGCAGCGCCTGCGAGGCCGCGCAGCATCGCGCGCCTCGCATTCGGTCCGCCCATGGCCTATCAATAATGCATATATCACATGGATCGTATGCTCGCTTGCGCCTGAAGTCGCGTTCAGGAGATACGACTGTCGTCCAGTGTAGGGCAAGGGCCTCAGCAGACACGCGAGCTGTAGGTGTCCCGGAGAGGTCCGAGGTCTATGGCCCAGTAATATGCAAATGCTTCTTTGGACCGGGGCTGGTCCCTGCTGCTTGTAGATGACGCGCCCACGCGTGCTCGTGTGCATCAGGCCGTACACGTATCAGCTCAGTGAGGCGGAGCTACCCCAGGCCATGCGTCAAGGCCGCACCGACAGCAACCGACAGAACAGCACCACCAAGAGGGGAGTTCCCCCTGGCGAGGGTCCCTGCTTGTCAAGCTGGGCTGTTACAAGACATAACGTCGCAAGGGGGCCAGTACAAACTGGTACGAGCAATGACGTTCTTGGTTTGGTAGCGCGCCGTTGGTCAAACGTAGGACGTAGGACGAGTTTTTACAGCGCTTGCGTATGGCGGCGCGGACGGGCATAGCTGGACATGAGCCGTTACAGCCGCAACGCCGATTCACCAAGCACTGAAGCCCCAGTAACAGTCACGTACTTAGTGCCAGCTGCACAGCACACCAACACGCACGTGTGTACGACATGCCGCAGGCCCGCAGCACAACATTACTGAGGCGGTACCGTACACAAAAGCCTCAACATCAGCAACTGGTACCTGCTCATGCCATGGCATTCTAGCTAATGGACCATGATGTCTATACCGGTGCACGCTCCGTTCGCCCAGCACTACATCCCACTGCACAGGGCTCCTTCAGGTCTCCCGGCAACGTGCCGGGCTCGTCGGGCTTCAGAAAACACGCTTCACTGTTCTCCAGACACCTGTCGTGTGTTCCGATGATACACTCCATGGGAAGTACTCGTGGCCTCATGAGCACCCAACAAAATTGCCCGCCGCCTCAGCCGCAAATGCCCCCCTCCGCTTCCCTTGCCCCCGCCGCCTTAGCCCCACCCTCCCTTGCCACCGCAGCACCACCCTCCACCACCGCCCCGACTCCCTGTTTCGCCGCCTCCTCAGCATCCTGTTTCCCTGCCTCCTCAGTGTCCTGTGTCCCTGCCGCTTTGGCCCCACCCTCCCCATCCGCTTTGGCCTCCGCTTTCCGAGCCTCCTTAGCCACCAACTCACCCTCTCCCACCACCTCGGCTTCAAAGTCCCCCTCGCTCTCCTGGCGCCTCAGCCGCACCCTCCTTCGCCGCCTCAGCCCCACGCTGCCCCGCCGCCTCAGCCCCACCCTGCTCCACCGCTCCGCCGCACCCTCCTTCGCCGCCTCAGCCGCACCCTGCCCCGCCGCGTCAGCCCGCAAGTCCGCCAGCAGCATCACTACGTCCTGCATGTTCTCCTCCAGCACCTTCCTCGACACAGCCCGCTTGGACCCCTCCAGCAGCGCCTGCAGCTGCCTGCATCCCTCCCCCGCACGCGCCGCAATCCACTGCAGGCGCAGCGCCTCAAGCGCCGTCGGAAGTCACGCCTGCATCCTCTGCTGCAGCAGCCGCTGGTGCCTGTCCTCCTCCCCGTCTTGCTCCACTTCCCCCTCTCCCTCTTCCTCCTCCACCACCTCCTCTTCCTCCTCCTCCACCCTCCACCCCGCGCCGTTGGTCCCTCAGCCACCTGCGGGCCTGTGGGCTCTGCCCCTTGAACAGTACCCGCTGCTCTGGGTCCTGCCAGCACCATGGGGGCGACCCCGGAGGGCCGCCCGGCTCCGCGTGTGGGTTGACGTAGCGCCGCCCCGCCCTCAGCGCCTCCCACCACTCCATGACACGGGGGTCCATCTGGGGCCCGGGGTGGGTGCGTGTGTGGGGGGAAGCCACAGAGCAGTAAAGGAGCAAAATGGCAACAACTGTCCTGCGGAGAGCGAGGTTAGTGGTAGGGGATAAAGGAAGATACCGAGTATGGGAGAGGGGCCGGGCATGCGTGGGAGGCAGAGACCTTGACGCATACATACCAACGGCAAGGGCAAGGGCAGCAGCTGAAAGGGTGGACAGACGTGGGTGACATTGTGATATCAGAAACAGGCTAGGACGGGCCAACCGTCGCGTGTCTGTGGAAGAATGCTCGCTGGGGACATCGCATATGCTGGCGTGTTGTGAGCCGTGCAACACTGTCGGACCTGACACAACAATCTGGGCAAGCCCAATATTGCATACCCAACCAGCATCACCGTTTCACGTACCGTGCGCTCGCTGTAGCCTTTCACCTGCAGCCCCTGCATGTTGCGCATGCGGCTGAGGGCGGTGTACATCATGCCGTGGCCCCAAAACTGGGTCACGTTGATCTCGGCCTGAACAGGGGCCATGGCGGGGCGCATGGAATCTTAACAGAGATGCAACGAAGGCCCCTTTGCCGGAGGGCGCAGGTTGTCAAGTTAAGGCATGAGCATGGTAGCACTGGCACTGCGGTGGAGCACGATTCCATACGCACCCGCGCGGAATGTGTATTGTGAAGCCGGCTAGGCTAGATTGGGCTGCAGCAACTACAGTAAAGTGAGCAATGCGCATGCAATACTGCAGTTGCTGCAACCGGCCAACCGCAAACGGCCAGCTGGCTTCATCCCAATTGGCCCCCCAGCCGAAAGCAACGGCTCTGAAGTATCACCGGTCACCCTGCTTTTCCAACGACTAGTAACCGCAACCAGCGTGTGGTGAATCACCTGGACTGCTGTTGCTCGCGCTGCGCAGCCCCTCCTCCAAGAAGCAAAGGGCCTAGTCAAAACGTTCCACCAGCTAGTGAGCACGCACCTTGTCCAGGGTCATGCCCTGCGACTTGTGCACCGTGATGGCCCACGGCAGCTTCAGAGGCACCTGCGCACGGGACGCACGATGGGCTCCGGCTGCAACGGCAAATAGCCAACTCAGTGCAGGACAAGATGAGGATACCACCTCATCTTGTCCTGCAGAACGGCGACACGCGGTGCCCCCTGCTGCCTGCCTCCCGGTTGGAGACATCGCTGCCCGGTGTGCTGAAGGTCCTGCACGTGCGCGCAAACCGCAGCCCGCGCTAGCCGTGGATGCTCATCTGCCTGCATGCCGTACTGGTTGAGCAAGATAGCGTGGATTGCACATGCCGCAAGTACGGGCATTGCAACACTGACCGGAGCGCGAGCAAGCTAGACAATGCTGCGCTTGCCTCTCCGTCATCCCAGGCCCCGCATGCTCAACGCCAAGTATCTGAAGGTGACCAAGCAATTCACACAATCTTTTTTCGGCCGCCCGCCAACGTTTACTCATTTGTGTAGGCGTTTTGTGGAATGATTGGGCGTAAAGCGTCTGTAGGTGCCTCGTACAGGCTTCAGCATGGCCTCACGCACCTGGATGCGCACGCACTTGCCGTACCCCGGCAACGTGGTGGTGAAGACCACGGGAGGCACTACCTTGTCGACCTTCACAAACTGCACCACCGGCAGCCGAGGGTTCCTCGAAAACCACCTGCACATGTTCCATGTAGTACATGTACAATTGTCATGTACACGTAGCCGCACGAGCTCTGTTTGCCTGGGTGCTGGAGCCGACGCGAGGCATGTCAACACCTCCACCAAGACCAAGTTCCGCCCTACCACCTCACGGCTTTGCGTTTAGCAGGGTTTAAACATGCCGAGCCCACGTGGGGGTTGTGTGGTTCCGGTACGGCAACTGCCCGATGCGCACGTGACATGGCATGCGTCACGCACTGGGCGCCACCTCTGTCCGCGCAAGGCCCTCCGAGTAATGCTCATACACCGTTTGAGGCACACACCCCCCTCAGATGCATGCCTGCTCTTGTTGCCTCATGTGAACCGCCCCGACAATCAGTGCAGGGCCATGCGTGTGACCCGTCAGGTCGGTTACAAGGTACACTGGACGCACTCACCGTGTCAGGTCTGCCTCCACGTGCAGGCCCATTGCGCGCGCTATAGCGAACGTCTCCTCCGCCACCGGGTGGTTGCAGTCCACCTGAGACAAGTAGCAGTGAAGGAATACAGGGTTCAGTGTCCAAAAGGGGTTTCCGTTGTCTACAAGGGGTTACAGGGTTTCCGTCGCCAAGGCGTGCGATGGCGGGTAGCGCATGCAGCCAGCAAGAGGCGGACGTCTCTCCTGGGGCTCTAGGCTGCAACGCCACGGCCCTACCAGCCGCAGCCGCCTTCTGTGCACAGCAAGCCCCGTACCTTTACGAAGTCCACCACCACGCCACGTGAGCCGTTGACCAGCTGGCTGTCCAGGTCCAGGTTGCGCACCAGCATCACCTGCGCGCCCTCCTGAAGAGACCGGGGAGAGGATGCAGCAGTGTGCTGGTGTGGGTGCAGCAGTGAGAAGGAAACATGTGCATGTATGTTGTGTAAAAGGTCAAAACCAGACACGTGGTGCAGCATTATCGCCTGGCCGCGGCCGTGCAAGACACAGGGGAGTCTCAAAGCCAAGAGTGCACTTTGACCGCGCGGAAGCCCCTCTTTGACGAGCACATTAATGTGGAACCAAGGATACAATGTGATGTGCGGCTGCAGGTCAGCAGGTCAGCAGGTCAATCTTGTTTGACCCATGCAGGCGGTGCCAGCCAATGACCGCAGCATTAACTAGCGGCGTGTTCCCGTTCCCACCCGGTTTCTTAACACAGTTTCACGTGTACAGGCTCAACGGCAGTGCTACTGGTTTTCGAAGATCTCACGGTCTCACAAGTCGCACGCAGTCAACCCGCACGTACCTTGAGCACCAGCGGAGACGGCGCTTGGCACTCCTTGAAGAGCCCCCCGCTTCTGTTGCCCGTGTCCATCAGGTGCTGGTGCACCGCCCGCTCCCACTCCTCGCCTAGCTCCGTGGCGCGAGCAGCCAGGGAGACCGGCTGCAGCTTGCTGATCTATTGTTGCAGCAAGATCGCAAGACGACGTCACTGAGCATGACAGCGCCGACCTCACCATGAGGTCGGAGATGGTCGGAATATGCACGCTACAACGACAACGAACAGCCGTCTGGCGCAAACGTCATGCGTCTGTAGCTGTACTGGACACCACCATGGAAAAAGTCATGCAATCTGCCGGTTGCTCGACTGGATGTGAGAGTTGCGGGCGAGATGTACAACAGTCAACCTGAACGGTCTAAGCGTTGCCGAGTTGCCGTACACAGCTGACACAACAATGAGGCAGCGCCTGACAAGCAACAAACCCAACTAGCACGCTCACCGCGTCCGCGCGGGACTTGTCCTCCTCCTTAACCCTTCGCTCCCACGCGCTGAAGTCTGCTGCCGTCATGAGGCCCTCCTTCACCAGCGGCGCGTAAATGCTTGTGGGCGGTTTGTCATCCGCCACTGCCGTGTCATCAGCAGTCAAGACCACCTGCGCATATGGACATATCCGGGCGAGGGGCCGTGAGCGGGGGAAAAACCTCAGGAGGTAGCTGTGATAAACCGACGCCATTACAGGTGACAGCCAGCTGACCAGACCGATGGAGTTTGCAATTGCCTTAAGACACAATGCTGTCCAACTGCTGTCCAACTAGGACTACCTAGAGTACGTGCAACCGCCGCAGACAGGGGATACGGGAAGGAAAACGTAGGGCACTCCCACGATAGTCAAAGTGGAGGAAGCGCAAGGTGCGGAACGCTGCCATCTGCAACAGGAAGTGTAGGCGTATGGTGAGGTGCAGAGCCTGCCGCCTCACGCACCTCCGCGTCTGGCAGCTTCGCCATCTCCTCGTTGTTTCGAGCCTCGGCATCCTTGTTCCTGCTGAACAGCACGGTGGGCTGGATGCCGTCCGACTCGTCCAGCGGGCGCTGGCAGGCGGCGCACAGCAGGGCCATGGCGGCGCGCGACTCTGCGGGCGTGCCGCAGCGGATGGCGTTGAGGACATCCACAAACCCCTGGTCGTCCTGCCGGAACACCTACAAGTAAGGGACAGCGGTACAGCGATGCACTGGTTGGAACGCAGTGTTGAGTGCAGAACTTGTACCGGCGCGCGCGTGGGCACCGAGTACTAACGGAACGAAGCAACCCACATTCGCCGATGCAAGACAAGCACCGGTACCCGACCCATCTGCATATGCCATGTAACCTGCATGCGCGGTGGTTCGCCTCCTACCTCCGTCAGCTCGATCAGCTTGAAGCCGCCGTACTCGAACACGGGGGCCTGGAACAGGAAGCCCCGGTTGAGAAAAGGCCGCTCGTGTGGCTTGAGCTCCCGCCGGGCCACGCCGGGCCGTGCAGACGGGTCCGGCCCGCCGTGGCTACTGCCATTGCCGCCGCCGCCGTACATGCTGCCGCCTCTGCCGTACTGGCCGCTGCTGGTGCTGCCGGTGGGTGACGAGGACGTGCCCGTCTTCTCGATGGGCGCAAGCCTGTCGGGAGCAGGCAGCAGACAGCAGGCGGCACGGCGGATGCGCGGCTACCCGTTTAGCTACACTCGCGCACACAGGCACACTGATAGCCGCTGTGCATTCCCGCGGTCCCAGCCCCGCTTCCTCCCTTTCTGCGAACCATCAAATCGCCTCAAAACGCAACTGCGCTGCTACAAACTGTGAGCTCATGGCCTCATGACCCAGTCAACCATCGATCGAGGCAATAGGTTGCGTTGACCGTGTGAGGGACGAATGAAGGCACCCTTCCTGAATTTGGCAATCCCAACAAGCCTCGACCCTCACACACCCGCCAGCACTCACTGGAAGACGTCCCCGCTTAGGATGACCTGTAGCCCCCCGAACGGCCGGTCCACAGCCTTCTGCAGCGCCTTCCATTGCTCCTGTGGGGACAGACGTAGCCGATGCCGACCGCAGCACGCAGCACTATTTGCGGGCCAAGCTACGATACGAGACACGCACGCGCCAAAAGGTCCAACAGCACAACATAATAACACATCTACAGGGCTTAAACGGCGGCAGGAACTTGGGAGTCCTCACCTCCGTCAGCTTCCCCTTCCTCTTGCTGATGGCCCCCTTGCGCGCCAGGGTGATGTAGGCGTCCAGCGCCTGCAGCATCTCGGCGCTCATCATGCCCGCCTCGTCCAGGACCAGCGTGTCAAGCTCGGACAGCACCTCTGTGGGACGGCGGCACACGGGGGCACAGCTAGTAGTGCGCACAGGTGTGCAATCGCACACCAATCGTACGTGTGCCCGAGCGATTCCAGGGCTGTGTGCAGGACCCGGAGGTGGATTGGTCCATCACAGGCCCTTGACGAGTTCATGACCTGTTGCGCACGTGCACGCGCGCCAAGAGAGGTTCCGTCTAACAACGTCGCGGCTTCCTTTCAGCCTGGCAAGGAGTGTTCGCAGCAGACAACTGCCCAACGTGTGCGCAGGTACTCACTACTGTGCCTCCCACCGCCCACCGCCCACACACCATCGCACACATCCACTGCAAGCTGGGACAGTCGTCATCGGAGGGGGGCGGGCAACAGCTTCATCGAAGCAAAGCTCACCGGCGCGTTACCGGTGCTGCAAGGCTTAATCCTGCACTCACCAAGGATGCGTTGATCATAGGTCATGCGCTCAAAACTGTGAAAGGTGTCCGCCGTGCCGAGCGCCAGCAGCGAGTGTAGCGTGACGCCTGCACAACACAATGTTGCGTTTGGTCAAAGGCCCGGAGGGGTACCGGTTTGCTGGGCCCCGCGTCAGGTACAGTAATCATTCCAGTATGTGAGCCACTGTACGGTTAAGGTGAGCGTTCAAAGCATTCTCGCTGACTGCTTGGCGAAGCACGCAGACATTCCGCCCTGAACCCTGGGCTTAACCCTGCGGAGATGACCGTAAAGCAGCACGCAATACACAGCCTCTGAGTGCCCAATGCCAGTGAGCGAGCGATAAGTGTTAGGGCCTTCACGCCACTCCCCTTGGCGTGCCATGGCCTTACCTTCCACGTGGGTGGCCGCAAGGCCCGTCATGGCCACCACCGCCACCTTCCTGGTGTACAGCTCGCCGTTGCCGCCATACTTGTCGTACAGCAGCCTGTGCCGTATCTCCCGCAGGGTGGCCGACTTGCCCGTGCCCGCGCACCCCGTCAGGAAGATGTTCTTTCCGCGTAGAACCAGGTCGACGGCGTGCTGCTGCTCCTTGCTGGGCACGAAGGTGTCATGCTGTTGGGTGGGGCGCGGGCTCTCTTTTCCCTTGTCACGCGGCTCACTCCTAGGCTTCCGCTGGCCTGATGACAGCGTGCGCTTCTGCTTCTGCTTCTCCTTTTCTTGGTCTCCTGGACTGTCGTTGAGTCCTCAGCTGCAGCTATCGGAAATGGAAGCGGCCTGGCGGGAAAGTTCGTTGTCCATCTGGGACAGGGTGCTGGAAGCGGGCGATGTGAAACTGGTAAGACTTTTGTAATAACTGGTAGTTTAGGTTGTCGTAGTATGGGGGCAGCTAGCGGTCGGTGTGCGTTGATGCGTCCGCTGCAGTTGCTGGATAGCGCTGAATTACGCATCCTTCACCCGATATCCAAATAGAATAGCCATGGTCGATCTGCGCAATATGCATGTGCTCTGCACGTGGCCCTGGCTGTTAGTCTGCGCGTAGGTGGTTTCGGAGTCCCTGGTCGAATTCCGGAAGGGTGCAACCCCCTCTGCCTGTGTGCAATAGCGCAAATGCATGATGCGCTGGTGTGCAAGAAAGGTGCAATGCTTGAGATGATTGCACTGCATGGGGTGGCAATCCCTTCCCATCACAAGGAGAGGCACGAGGCAACCATCTGGGATTCTGTCACCTGGTCGGGATGCCAGCACACTTGCGCGCCCGGTACCTCGCCCTCCACGTGGTCTAAGTGCTGAGGGCCACCTCGGCCAGAATAAATTGGCGGTACAAGGTGTATGTGCACGCCCCAGAAGTGAGTGCAAGTGGGTTGTTACAGGTTGCGAGCAGCATGCTGATACACAAGCAGCTGCTTCTTGGAGTACGGTACGAGCGATGCCCATGGGCCAAGGTTCGTTGCACCTGGTTGCACCGCCGCAGCTGTTTACTATTCCTTGCGGCATATCAGGACAGCATTTCGCCTCTCGTCGCTTATTCCCACGGAGCGATAGCCCTGTACCACACGTACGCATGGCCAACGGAGACCCACTAAAGCGGGGACCATTCCACACGTGACAGCGCCTCATGCGTTGCACCATCCCCATCCCCCCTCAGTCCCCAAGGAAACCGTGCGTGCTCAACTATGTGACGCAAGGCCACACCACGGCGGCACTTCCTGCTCTTCCTGGACGAGTCAGCACACAAACATCTGGCGGTGCACAGAGTGAAGACCCATTTCTGCCTATTGCAGACAGCACGTCTGTGAGGCCGGAGAACGTCGCTCCGTGTCTCTCTCACACATGCACTTCCAACCTGCCGGGCCATGTATGGTACCGTAAAGCATCGGCATACGGCACGGCGTTTCGCGACCACCGCATGCCTCCAAGCTGCTCCAAGCCCACCACACGTGGCCTTGACACGTGTGGCTGTTACACCGTGACATAGCCGGCTCAGTGTCCGAACACTGAAGACGCCCCTGCAGATCCCACATCACAGTGCAGTACAATTGCCCCCGCAGCGCCTCCCTATGAATGCCAGCCCTTGATAACATCTAGGCAACCTGAGGGGATTGAGCTAGAATGTGGCAAGCCTTCGTCCAAAGTTCAAGGCGGCATTCGCAGGAAACTTACGATAGTGAAGCAAGCCCCCGGAACCCTGACCCCACGAGTACGTGCGACAATACATGGACATAGATAGGAACAGCCTCACGAACACTTCCCGCTCCAATGCGCTCTGTCTATCGAGTCAGTCGCTCTTGCTCGCGAGCGACCCAATCACACGCAGCAGGCGACCGCCGGTCCCCTCAGCAACGCCACCTCCTACCTGCCACCTAGCACACAGCAGGACCCGTACCACAGCCCAACGGCCAGCACGCTGCAGGCGACTCTTGCCCACGAATCCACGCGCCTTGCAACCTCCCGGCGGTGGGCCTTTCCATAGCTCCCTGACCGCATCGTACAGCTTCTACCTCGCTTCACGCATAGCTTCCTTTACCCCTTACCCCGTACCCACGTCGTCCGCCACCGCCCCGTTGGCCTCGATCTCCCGCAGCAGCCCCACCACGCGGTGCAGCTCCTCCTCCAATGCGGCCTTGGTGACGGCCCGCTTGGGGCCGTATAGCAGCGCCTCCACGCTGGCGCGCCCCGTCGCCGCCCGCGCCGCCACGTGCCGCAGCCGCCGCGCAGCCGGCGCCGAGGCGGGCGGCGCCGCAGGGCCCGACTGCGGCGTCTGACTGTCCGGCAGCGGTTGGTACGCCACCTGCTGCTGCGTGTGCTGCTGCGTGTGCTGGTGCTGCTGCTGCTGCTGCTGCTGCTGCGGCGGCGGGGGCGGCGGCAGGGGTGTGTACTGTTGTGGAGGCACAGACGGCTGCTGCTGTAGCTGCCGGCGCTGCAGCAGCACCCCATCCAGGGGTTCCTCATGCAAGGACACGTGCTGCGAAGGCTGAAGCTGTTGGAAGTCTGGCGGCAGCGGCACCGGCGAGCCGTGCGCCTGCGCCTGGACTTGCCCCTGGGTTCCGGCGCCTGCCCCCACCGTGGGCTGCTCCTCAACCGCCCGCTCCATCCCTATGCGCTCCTGCTGTCCCCCTTCCTCCTCCTGCTCCTCCTCCTCCCGAGCCTCCCCCTGAGCCTCCTGCACGACCACAGTAACCCGCTCCCTCACCATCACGACCACCTCCTCCTCCTCCTCCTCCCACCCGGCGCCGTTGGTCTCCAGCCACCTTCGGGCCTGTGGGCTCTGCCCCACGACCAGCACCCGCTGCTCGGGGTCCTTCCAGCACCAGGGTGACCCCCGCGGGCCGCCCGGCTCCGCGTGCGGGTTGACGTAGCGCCGCCCCGACCGCAGCGCCTCCCACCACTCCATCACGCGAGGGTCCATCTGGGGCAAGGATAGAGCAGCACTCTCCTGTCGATCGGCTGGCGTCTGAGACCGGACTAAACGGGAAGTCGTGTCGTTAGCGGCTGAGCATGTGGTACTGGTATCAGTGTGCCAGTACCGCTGCTATGCGCGGCAGAAGGCGGCGTGTGTTCAGACACTTTGAGAGCCGCACGCACGGCGTGCCGGAGGCATGCTCATGAAGTACATCCCAGCACGGGACGAAGTACGTGAACGCTGCGCTCATGTACTTGCATGTCGCGGAAACAATTACGTCTCATCAAGAGTGTGTGGTTCGTCCGCAACCTACCTTGCGCTCGCTGTAGCCGTTCACCTTGAGGCCCTGCATGTTGCGCATGCGGCTGAGGGCGGTGTACAGCATGCCGTGACCCCAGAACTGGCTCACGTTGATCTCGGCCTGGACAGCGGGAGGGGGAGCAGGGCAGGCCGTATTGCTACGTACAAGGTGACAGGGGGCATGCGCGTGCTGGCTACAAGACCGAATGATAAGGTTTAAGTACAAAGCTGCTACGCAACCTGATAAGGTGTGCGAGCTAGCGAGCACGCACCTTGTCCAGGGTCATGCCCTGCGACTTGTGCACCGTGATGGCCCACGCCAGCTTCAGAGGCACCTGCGCAGCAGCGGGATGAGAGCATGGCACGCACGTGGGCCAAATCACAGCGTTTGTAGTCCAGCAGCACCTGCGCCAGTGAAGGGGCACGCGTGGGCCCTCCAGGAGCAATGCCTGCGCGTTGCCACCTTAGCACCACCACCTTTCCGCGTTGGCGCGGGTTGGTTCACAGCGCTTCCCTCCGTAGCAGGTGGAAGCATACGTCCAGCACAGACACAATGAACTGCGAGCCCCTTGAATGCAGCAATTAGAGCACTGAGATAGCATGCCGGCTTCAACTGCAAGTGCTCAGGTGGCGAGCACTGTGTAGGACGAGGGCGGAGATCGCCGTAAGTGACCAGCACTCAAACAGCACGCTGCGCAGTGGCGTTGAAAAGTGGGCAACTGGGCCGGCTTGATTCCCCTACGTCCAGCCAAGAGGCTGACACTGTGCAAGGTGCCACTCCTAACAAGGTTTCCATGCTTGTGTCACTGCGCTGCTTTTGCTTGCTTTCTCACGGCCGCCTCTCTCCCCTACCTGGATCCGGACGCACATGCCGTACCCCGGCACGGTGGTGGTGAACACCACGGGAGGCACCACCACGGGGTCCTTGCGGCCCACGAAGCGCACCAGCGGCAGCTGAGGGTTCGTGGAGAACCACCTGCACGGGTGGAGGAAATACCGGTGACCGTGGCAGGTGCATGTGTGTTCTAGGTGTGAGGGCAAGCAAGGGATAGCTCTACCACGAAGTTCCTGGGCGTTGGCGGCGTACCAAGGCCATGTACTCACTGCCGGGTGTGCGGCGAGGGGGTGCCATGCGCAGCGACTAAACGGCGCCGGCGCAGCGGCTGCTACTGACCCAGCCGTGCTCGCTGGACAATGCACGCGTACGCCAGGCTTGCTCTCGGCATACTGGCCAGCTCAAACGGAATGCCATTGGCATATGCAGCAGCACATCCGTGCACACGGGGGAGACAGCGGATACAACTCACTCGGTCAGCTCGTCCTCAACGCTCAAGCCCATGGCACGTGTCACGCTGACGACCTGCTCCATCGCCGAGTGCGTAGGGCCCACCTGCACGGAACATGACGCAGGGGCGCGTTTCCACCCGTCTAGATCACAGGCCCATGTGCGCAGGGACCCACAGACGGCACGGCAAGCTCAGGATGTCCCGTTGGGAGCAGCACGGCACGCGAATTCGTCCATGGCAACCGGTACTTCTGTTGGAGCGTTAGCGTAGCGTTTGAGGGACGCTGACCCAATGTCTAAGCAGGGTCTTGCTCCCCAAGACCACTAGTCAATCGGCAACTAGTAATCCCCGACTACAGGTCGGCATAGACGAAAATAGGGCGGCCACCCGAATCGGCTGGGTGCCGTACAGTGCAATGGTGTGGTCAACGTAAGGCGCCCCGGGCCTTACCACCAAATGCACAGCAGCGTTAAACGAAGGTGAAAAGTAATTCGGCAATTAATAGTCTTTATTATATTCTTTATATATCGGCGCTACAACAACTTCCCTTGGCCAACTTGTTCTGTTCCCCCTGTTCCCTGTCCCCCGCGCACCTCCACGAAGTCCACCACCACGCCGCGTGAGCCGTTGACCAGCTGGCTGTCCAGGTCCAGGTTGCGCACCAGCATCACCTGCGCGCCCACCTGCGGGGGGCTCACAGCAACAAGGAGATGCGGGAATGTCAGGCCCCCAGGGCGCATCACGCGGCAGGCAGGTCAACACTCTGCACGAGCCCCACCTACGGCGTAAGCGCATGCCTGCAACTCGGGTGTAAGGGTGAGGCAAAGGGGTAACTTGATACTGCCTTCCGTGACCTTCGGGGCTATGTTGAACCCTAAAGTCTGGGGCAACGGGCTTTCCCGGAAACATGAGTAACCGTTGCTTGCACCACGGAATACAGGCACGGTTCAACTTCCCTACCTTGAGGGAGACGGGGTCGCGCGCCTGGCACTCCGCGAAGAGCCTCCGCTGCGGCGAGCGCCGTCGTTCAGGTACTTGCGCACGTCCTTGGCCCAGCCGGAGTGCAGCTGCTGTGCGCGCTTCGCCAATTGCGGCGGCAGCTTGGCAATCTAAGGTGGAGAGATCATAAATGTGGGAGGAGGTGGTGCAATCAAGGGCCAGGCAGCAGTGGGTGTTGTGCAGCAGTAGCAACAGTAAGATAGCGGCACGCAGCGGAGAATTTTTTCACTTTGGAAGCGGGATGAGTCAGGGATGTGGGGGCGGTGAGGTGCGGATGCGTACGGAGGAAGCAGCAGGTGTTAGTGCACGGCGTGCACGGCGTTGGGACCTGCAACTCTATGAGTAAAGCCCTGGCGCGCACGGCGTTGGGACCTGCAACTTTGTGAGTAAAGCCCTTGCGGCAAGCGAGGAGCGAGGGGAGGGGCTACGGGTCTCAGCACATGCTGTATGCTGCATCAATAGCACCCACCGACTCGCTGTGGACCGCCTCCTTGCCGAGCAGGTGGTCCCGCACCCACGCGTCGAAGTCGGCACGTGGCATGTGGACGTCCGACTGGTCCGTCGTCAGCGGCTCGTACACGCTGGGCGGCGGCTCGTACGTGACGCGCACGGAGTCGTGGGCGCCAAAGCTGATCTGTACAACGTCACGCGGAACCGTACGCAGAGCGTGAGTTTACGGCCGCTTAGGAACACTGGCGTGGCCGCCATGAACCGTTTTCCGCGCAACACCCGCAAGTTGAGTACCGTACACCTGCATCCACGCATTGCGCACGCACCTTTTCGGTCGGCAGCGCATCCAGCTCCCGCTCGTTGCTCTCCTCCACGTCCGCGTTCCTGCTGAACAGCACGGTGGGCTGAATGCCGTCCGACTCGTCCAGCGGGCGTTGGCAGGCGGCGCACAGCAGGTCCATGGCGGCGCGCGACTCGGCGGGCGTGCCGCAGCGGATGGCGTTGAGCGGGTTCACGAACTCCTGGTCGTCCTGACGGAACACCTGGAGGTGGGGCACAACGAGCAGGCGACGGAACCAAGTGTTGATATGAGTGGCATGGCGTTGTGTCTGGTTTGCCAATCCGGGTGGGGGTTTGCCGAAGCCTTATACATCGTCCAGACGCAACAACAGGAGCCAGTTGCAAATATGATATGCACCTTCGTACGCCCGGGCACACTGCTCGCACGATTGCTTGGGTTCCGGCGGTCCACTCGTAAGCGATCAGCATGGCGCACGCATGCACGCTCCGTGCCCTGCCCCCAATCGGCCACGAAAGCAAGACCTCCCTCCCCATGGGCCCCCTTCCCTACCTCCGTCAGCTCGATGAGCTTGAAGCCGCCGTACTCGAACACAGGGGCTTGAAACAGGAAGCCCCGGTTGAGGAAGGCCCGCTCGCTGGGCTTCAGCTCCCGCCTGTCCACACCAGCCGCACCGGACTGGTACCCTCCGCTGTAGCTGTAGCCGTAGCCGCCGCCGTACCTGCCGCCGCCGCCGTACGTGCTGCCTCCACTGCCGTACGTGCTGCCTCCTCTGCCGTACTCGCCGCTGCTGGTGCTGCCGGCGGGTGACGAGGACGTGTCCTTGTTCTCGATGGGCGCGAGCCTGTCGCGCAAGGTCGCAGCAGGGGTCAGGCGGCCATGATCGGTTGGCGAACGAGAGCTGTGTTACCACTTTGGCCACCCTTGCACTGCTGTGGACTTGAAGTCAACCGCTATGTTTGTCCGGCGTCCCGACCCTCCCTTGTCCCGATCCTGCAAACTGTCAAACATGCTGGAGCAATGTTGTGCTGCTGTTAACAGGACGGACATGGCCTCGTAACCCGGTCAACGGCCCCTTTGACTGAGGTCGCAGGTTGCGTGAACCGTGTGCGGGATGGAGGCAACTGTTAGTTTGCAAGCCCGACACGCCCCGACAATCCCACACCCGGCAGCACTCACTGGAAGACGTCCCCGCTTAGGATGACCTGCAGCCCCCCGAACGGCCGGTCCACAGCCTTCTGCAGCGCCTTCCACTGCTCCTGTGGGGACAGGTGTCGGCAGAGTGTCGAGCCCCTGCAGCATTATACTTTACCAGGAGTGCGCGGACCTTGCATGGCAAGCGCATGGTCCCCGTCCAGTTGCAGTCCTGGGAAACACCTTCGCGTTGAAACAAATCAGGGGCACGGCCGAGCAGGGTGTCCACGGGTGGTGCGGAGATAAGGCAGGCACCTAACAGCTCCCTCGTCCCTGCGCCCTTGGCCCTCGCCGACCTCCCCACACCACACACCTCTGTCATCTCCGCCCTCCTCTTGCTGATGGCCCCCTTGCGCGCCAGGGTGATGTAGGCGTCCAGCGCTTGCAGCATCTCGGCGCTCATCATGCCCGCCTCGTCCAGGACCAGCGTGTCCAGCTCCGACAGCGTCTCTGCGGCAAGCCGCATGGTGGGGGCAGCAGGAGGAATAGATAATTACATGCAGCATGCAGTATTATGACCGTGACTGTGCATTGCAGCTTGTGTGTCGAGCGCATTGTCACCATGGGAAAATGGCACTGTGGTCACGATCGCTGCAAGCTGGTGCCAGCCCCAAGAGCTGGGTCTGCCGCACTTACCGAGTGTCCGCGGGTCGTAAGTCATGCGCTCAAAGTCGGAGAAGTGCTCGGAGCGACGGAGGGCCAGCAGCGAATGGATGGTGGTGCCTGGGGGTGGCGGGTACCGGGGCTGGTGGGTGGCCGAAAGCATCCGTTGTCCTGACACGAGACGGGGGTCTCACGTGCCAGGATGCTGGCGTGCCAGCCCAGCGCGGCGCCCGGCTGTTGCGCACTCTTGGGGCTGAGTTGCATCAAGATGTGATTCACATATCGTGCTACAACCCCTGGCCATTCGTGCCGTGTGCACTGTGTGCGTTGCAATGAGCGTTTGGCACAACACCGGTGCGCGGTGGCCCCGTAACCATGGCAGCACGCTTCAGGCAAACACCAGTATGAAAGCAATCCACAGCCTGCGGATTGACTACCCAGGAAGGAGAAGCGCATATGCCTCACCTCCTACGATGGTCGCCGCAAGGCCCGTCATGGCCACCACCGCCACCCTCCTGCCGTACTCCCTGGCGTTGCCGTCGTACTTGTCGTACAGCAGCCTGTGCCGTATCTCCCGCAGGGTGGCCGACTTGCCCGTGCCCGCGCACCCTGTGAGGAAGATGTTCTTACCGCGCAGAACCAGGTCGATGGCGTGCTGCTGCTCCTTGCTGGGCACGAAGGTCACATCCGGGGGTTTGGGGGGCTGGCTAATGCCAACCCCTTTACGCGACTTGCTGCTGGACTTGCGGCGACCAGCTGCGCCTGACGGGCGCCTACGACTCCAAAAGCTGGTGCCGGTGGAGGAGCCGTCGCTCGTCGCGGCTGGTGCCGTTGTGGCGGGAAGCTGAGGGGACCGGCCGGGACATGACCTTGTCGGGGCGATGGGCGACAAGAGCGCGCGGTGCGGCGCAGAGTGGTTGGGGCAGTTGCGACTAATTGTTGTGAACTGTACTGGAGTGGTAGCTGTAGGCAGCCGTTGGGCGCCGAGGCGTCCACTGCAGCTGCTGGGCTGCGTCAAATGACGCATTGCGCTGTGCTAGGACATTCAAAGAGTGCTTATCTTGAGGGCCTGTTTACGGATTGCAGGCTTAGCTTCGCAAAAAAGGCGAAAGTGAGGAAATGATGGGGAGGAGGCTTCGGAGCACCAAAAGCCCAGTTTTCCTGAGGTCCTGTCCTGTCCTGATGCCTACCGACGTAAAAGCACGTTACTTGTTGCATTGAGTTTAAGACTTTAAGTGTCAGGATAGCTCACTTGCAGCCATGATTGTGTCTCGGCAACCAGTGGCTACGATGCGCCAGGGCCAAGCAGCGCAAGTGCGGGCGTCCGCGCCGCGCAGACGTGCAATTGTGAAGGCTTCTGCAGCTCCACAGCAATCCCAAGTGCTGGCTCCTTCCGACATGACGACACTGGGCAGGTCCGACCTCAAAGTTCCAGTGTTGGGCGTTGGCGCGTGGTCCTGGGGCGACCGCAGCGGCTATTGGGGCTACGGCCGGGAGTATGGAAAGGAGGAGAGCCGTGCCGCTTACAAGGTGAGAACCTGTTCAGCTGGGTGGATTGGTAAACAGTCCTGGGTGCTCGGGTACCAGAACCTGAGACAATGACCCACGCGCAGCACTCGGGCTTGCGCGGTGGCTCAGCTAGGTGCTATCTAGGCGCTGTGCGCAGGCCCCAAACCCTCACTGGGTCCCTCACGTGGCGCGCCTGTTCACATGTGCTGTACAAGTCTGTGAGGCCGTGAACTAACAGCAGCCACACTGATGAGCAGTCGAGTTGAGGGATGCAGTGACTGATCAGTCGTGCTGCCAAGGGGCGTCTCAGCACGTCTGTGGCCAGTGTTGCAGGCCACATGTGCCCGCTTGCAACGTTGATTGCCGAAACCAAATACCAAAACAGTGCTCTAGCCTACCGGGCTTGCACTGCCCCTTGCCACCATGATCATTGCATTGCGGCAACAAGGCTCCACGCATGCCCCGTAACCGCGACCCAGAGACTTCATACCTTGTCTGTGAGTTAGCCCTCTCCCTTGTGCGCCCCGTGTGTAGGCGCTGATGGCCTCCGGCCTGACCTTCATTGACACGGCTGAGGTGTACGGCTTCGGCAAGAGCGAGGAGGTGAGGCTAGTGCAGCCGTCTGCCAAGCTAGGCGTTGATTCTTACGCATACTCAGGTGAAGCGGCCAGCGGTGGACGACGGCTTGTGAGCGTAAGCTACATATTGGTTTGTTCGTGGGTACGGCGGCATGGCAACGCTTACGCCACGGACTGCCGCGGTTTCGGACCGAGAGTTTAGGTAACAGGCAGTGTGCAGGTCATTTGCTCTCTGGGCGTGATGACGAACGCATGCATGCGCGGCACGAACTGTCGGGGGCTGGTCAGCGCACAGCTGCCAGCGCTGGCAGGCCCTGCAGCAGCCCTCAGTGACCACGTCGTTCACCATCCATTCAAATATATCGGATACGGTACCTTGTGCCCCTCTCCCCGCCCCCAGCATCAATGCCAGTGCTCCCCTGCCCCTCCCTGCCACCACGGCCCTACCCCCTCCCTGCCACCACGGCCCTACCCCCTCCCTCTTGCAGTTCCTGAACGAGTTCATGGTGGAGCAGAAGCGCGAGGCCCCCGGCTCGCCGCTGCCCATCATCGCCACCAAGTTCGCCCCGCAGCCGTGGCGCTTCACCTCCGCCTCCGTGGTGGAGGCGTGCAAGGCGTCGCTGCGCCGCCTGGGGCTGCCCTCCATGGGGCTGTACATGCAGCACTGGTGAGGGACCGGGCAAGGGTGGCAAAGGCGTCGCACTGCTTGACCGTGCCGCAGTCATTGAAAGGGGAATTGGTAATGGGGCTGAACTTGCAGCACTGGTGAGGGCCCCTGTGAATCGGTAGTCCAGGACTTCCTTAAAATGCAGAACGTCACCTACGGGCCCCAGTGCTCCTGCGCTACCCCCAGTGTGCATGTGACTGAAAAGCAATCCACCCTCTTGCTGTTGTCCCCAGGCCAGGTTACGGCCCACAGTTTTTCTGCAACGACGCCTTCATCGAGGGCCTGGCCGACTGCCAGCAGCAGGGCCTGTGCCGCGCGGTGGGCGTCAGCAACTTCTCCGCGCAGCGCGTGCGGCGGGCGGCGCAGCTGCTGGGCGCGCGCGGCCTGCCGCTGGCGTCCAACCAGGTGCGGGGCAGGGCGGCCTGGACAGAGGTCCTGCCGCTGGCCGTAAACCCGAACGCGGTGCCGAAGGCAAATGGCAGTGTGCGTCGCGGACAGGCTATGCCATGGGTCGTCGGGCCGCACTGTGCTCCTTGTGCACCCGTCTGCCCCTGCGGCCAACCTGGTGGGGCGGGGCAGGAAAACAGGATGGACGCATGCAGGTTGCCGGTAGTGACCGTTGCCTGGAGCAGCCCCGTGCACCGGGTGCCGTGCGACCAGCATGCCCCGCGTGGCACAGTTGCGCACCTGGGTGGAAGTGTGCACCTGGGCGAAGGATGTCATGGACTTGCACAGCGTAAGTTGGCGACGCACTCGACACTGACGTGCACTCTTTCCCCCCCCCCCTTGCGCTGGGGATGCGCCACCTACCACGTGCGCGCAGGTGCAGTACAGCCTGCTGTACCGCGCCCCCGAGACCAACGGCGTGCTGGAGGCGTGCCGCGAGAACGGCGTCACGCTGGTGGCCTACAGCCCCCTGTGCCAGGGCCTGCTCACAGGTGGGCCGAATACTGGGGTACAGCCGTGTCAAAGTACGGTTGATGCGGTGTGCATCTGCCGTACGCACGTTGCAGCTCATGACACCAGGGGGCGTAGAAGAGGGCAAGCTGCTGTTAACCCCACAGCGGGATGGGCTCTGGTGTGGCTTCGACTGTCGCTTGCCATGCGGGTGTGGGATTGGGCTTTGGTTGTTGTACCGGTATCTTCAGCCCCTGACGCGGCAGGCGCGCTTGATTCCAACCACTACCACTTCCCCAGGCAAGTACTCTGCCACCGGCGCCAAGCCGTCCGGGCCGCGGCAGCTGGTGTACGGCGAGGGGCGGCTGCGGGAGATCGTGCCGGTGCTGGATGCGGTCAAGGCGGTGGCGGACGAGCGGGGGAAGAGCATGGCGCAGGTGGGGGCCTTGGGCGGGGTTTTCGGTGATCCTCGATCGGGGTTTTTTGGTGATTCGCTTAATCGCAAACGGATTGCAGGGCGGTTAGACGGACGAGTGGGGGAGGAGCGTGGCACAGGAATGGGTGCGGGGGCGTCGGAGTGTCTTTTTCCGGTGTGCGGCTGAGCTCACGTCGGTGGTAACTGTTGGGTGTTGAGGCCTGGCGGTGACGGAGCATGGGTTGGTGTTGTGGAGTACTTCAGGTACGGTTCCATAGGCCATGGTTACGACCCCAGCCATCCAGGCTCTCAGCGCCCTGGCCCCTGCACTCCACCCCCTCCCTCACATGCACTTGCCCCGCGCTCTGGTCTCGCACACCCGCAGGTTGCGCTCAACTGGGTCATCTGCAAGGGCGCGCTGCCCATCCCGGGGGCTAAGAACGCGCGGCAGCTGGAGGAGCTGGCGGGCGCCGTGGGCTGGCGGCTGAGCGAGGGCGAGGTGGCGGAGCTGGACCGCGTGTCCAGCAGGGTGCCCGCGGGGCTGGGCTTCCCTGTGGTGAGCGGGGACGGGCGTGAAGGGGGTTATGGGGTTTGGTTGGTAGTGGGGGTGCGGGGCAACAGATACGTAGCTGTGCACGTCTTGTGAACTCAGCGTGTGACTCCTGTGGTTGAGGGCCAAACGGTCCCTGGGGGGCTGGAGCGTCTCCGTGGCGAGTCTGCTTGCGGCTTCCGGGGTACGGTTGTCGGGGTTTTCACGTGGCGTGCATGGCCTTCTGGCTGAGGTGCCTGCGGGCTGGGTTTACACGTGAGTAAGGGTGCAGGTGGCTGTGCTCGTGCATCATTTGCCGAGTGCCTGCCGGTCTGGGCCTCCTTGTGGGGATCCGGAACTGGTACATTGGCCGGAACGTGCACTGCATGTCCTCTGTGTGCTGGGTTCCCACCTTCCGCGTCCCTGCCCCTTGCAGGAGAACTGGTGAGCGTACAACACCCTTTCTGGAAGCAGCGGCGCAGCAGGAGCGAGCATTGTACCAATGACGTCACAGGGCTGAGAGTCCAAGCATGGAGCGATCCGCTCCGCACCGGGTAACTGCATTTAAATCACTCGTGCTATGAGGGAGGGTGCAGCGAGGATCTTATCTATGGCGGAGAGCTCAGCTGCTGTTATCTATGCACACATGATGGGGAGATTCTGGATGCTGGTAGTCGTACCAAGGACGGCACGTCTAGGACGTCTTCTTTAAGAGGCTGGCTGGTCCGTGCTTGTCTTCTGGGTCAAGTAAGAGCCCGGCGAAGCAGCTAAAGCATTAGCAAACATGCACTAGCACACATGCAACTCTATGTTATTGGTGTGAGCATAACCCAAGTGGTGTCTTATTGACGAGGCTCTTCTGGTATGTTGTCTGCTGGTCGCCAGCAATGGGTCTGTGTGCAACGGTAGCTACCGGTAGCTTCTTGGGAGCTAGTGGCTAAGGCCCTGCTAGGAGCCTTTTGCCTCCTGCACAGCAGACCGCATGCATGCCCGCGAGGTGTAAACGATGCGTTCAGGAGCCCGCCTTGCACGTTACAAACACGGGAGGGGGTTACAAATTGTTAAACCAGATGAGGCCTGTACAGATTGTCCTTGTGAAGAAGCGTGCGCAGCAGACGTGGTAGTGCCAGCCAGCCATGGTACCTTCGCCTGCTGCACCGTACGTGGCTCGTGTCTGCTCATGTCTACCTCGGTCTGGTCAAATCACCAGCGCATGCTTACGCCGTAAGTTACGGCCCCACCCGCAACACGTGCACGTGATTATACCAACCGTTGCTACCGTCATCCTCCCACAGCGTATGAAACAACCCGTATGCGCTGCGTCACCTGCGTCCCTGGTAATGTCCCTGCTAGCCGGTCCCTTGCCGCCTCCTGTCTCTGTAAACCTGTGAACTTACCAATGGTCTACACCATGCGTACCAGACCGATATCCTCTTTGTCCTGCCTCTAACAGGAAGTCTGCACACCCTGCTGAAGGTGCGTGCACACCCGCTCCGCAACGGAGTCTCCAGGTGCCTGTCATGACATGGGACGCAATTCCTGCTGCGGGGCGTCCACGGAGCACGGTTCCCCGGTGCTCACGGATAGCCGTTCATGGACCATGGCACCAGCATGGTGTCGATGACCTCGATGAAGCCCTGAGGCAGGGGGACCAGGGGGCAGGGTACAAGGCATATGGCGTTCAACGCCTGCTTTTCAAGGCATCATGATCTGCGGCTGGCACGGTGAGGTGTCGCTGAAGCGATACGGTAGGTAGCGGCCATGGGCCCAGCTTCAGGTGACTGGGCAAGTTCCGGCTACCCCACAGCATGCAGCTAGTTAGACGCAATCCCAGTTTTGAACCAGACGTCACATTTGCACACCTTGCCGCAGCTCTTCGCTTCTTGTCATGACCATCCAACCGCTTGCTTACCTTGCAAGCGTAAACGTCCTCCTCGTTGACGCTGGCGGAGGCCTTGGGGCTGCTCAGCACCACGCGCCCCGAGCCCCCGTCACGCTGGGCGCTGATGCTGGCCTGCTTGTTGAACAGCGCCGTCCACATCTGGACGTTGTTGCGCATGAAGGGGGCCGTCCACGTCGCCTGTGGCGCCAAGTGCACAAAACGGGTACGGGCAGCCGGGGGAAGGTTACGATACCGGTACTGGTGGTGATGCTGCAACGCGCGACTGAGGGGCCCGCCTGTTTGCTCATGCACGCCGGAAAGGATTGCCAGCCAGCCACATGCACCATGCACTCGAGGACACGCACCAAGCCACGCACGCCGTGTCCAGTTGTTGGCTTCAGCTGCAGACTGAGGCTGCAACGCAACGCAAGCGTGCAATGTTGCCACACGTGCTCACGTTCATGGGCTGCACGGGCGGCAGTACGTGGTAGCGGCCCAGGTCTGCCAGGATGGCCTTGGCGTTGCCGTCAGACTCCACCGCCTCCTTGCTGCTATAGCCTGTGTGGCGCGAGGGCGCAACGTGGCAGCCAACTGAAATCAGGACCGCGCCAGACTCGACCACGTCGTTTGTGGAGCAACGAACATAACATCTGCGCTGACGGTGGACGAACCTGCCAAACGGCGCGTCCACTAGCCCAGCGGTACCCCTGCTGTGGCCCAAGGTTCCCACCGCCTACTCTTGGTGGTACCTTGCACGCATGCCACGGACCCCAGGCACTACCACATGCTTGCGAAACGCTAGCTTTACAGAAAGCCTGCGCCCGGAGACCACTTGCAGCTATGCCCGCGTAGTATGACGCGTGGCAGGGTAAGACGAAGGATGCATCAGTACAGCTGTAGGTGGACTTACCCAGGCGGTTGATTGCAGCCCACACCGCCCCGTCCGTCGGCGCCAGCAGAGTGGCCATGTAGCCGGGCAGCTTCACCTCTGCGCCCTGCTCCGAGAAGCCCAGCATCCACCTGGGGACACGTACGCAGTTGGGCTTAGGGGTGCTGGGCGCGCGTTCCCGTTGAGGACATGGACGGTACGCGGGCAGCGGGCAGGCAATGCAGGTGATAGGGGGTGCAAGGGTGGTATGGCAGTGGGTTGTGGCTTGGTAGTGCGTACGGTAACCCCGTTTGCGGCGGTGCCGGATGCCCACCTGAACATGTTGAGGCCCTTAGACTGCAGCACGGAGTCCAGCGTGGGGCAGCACGGGCACCTGCCGCAGCTGATCTGGCAGTACCCTGCGTGGGGTGCCGCGCGGTAGCGTGGCGGCGGGGCGCGTGTGGGGTGGTGCGGCTTGGGTACAAGGGTCTCAAGATTGTGAGGACGGAGCAGCAGCCATGCGCGTACGTAAGGTTGTGTTGGGGTGTTCACGTGAAGGACCATACTGAGAATTCCTGCCAGCTGGTCCCCATGCTAGCACCTAGGACCCACCCTCGGGAATGTCCTCAGGGGTCTCCTTGATGAAGGATTGTTCGCATGCGCCGAACTTTGCTTGGTCAAAGCACACAAAGGAGACCTGGTGCGTGTGATGTCGCAAGGGGAGTGTTCGGGTCACGCAAGTTGATTCCGTGCATGCGGGAAAGGCATAGCAGAACCAGCAGCAACTTGGTGTGTAGCAGGGCTGTGCCAACGCCATTGAACAAACTCGCCAACGCCCTTGAACAAAAGCTCGAGCAGATAATGGGTAACTCTTGATCGCATTCTTGGCTCCTGCTCCTGCTCACGTGTGCTCTTAGGAAGCTGTCCCGTGGGTCGATGTCTGAGCACCCACAGGGGATTGCCAGTGGGGTTTCCCCCGGCTGGAAGGTGCCGACGAGCGCCGCCTGCGCATCTGTCAGCAATACAAGTTGCAGAAATGAGCTGTAATATTCCTGTAAGACTCAGCCGTTGGATGTAGAACTAATGGGAGCTTACGGAAGAGCACGGCAAGGCCCAACGCTGCTGCGACCCACGCTGCGACCCAAACACGTGCCATGGTCCGTGCCCAGTAAGGAACAGAATCACGCTTTTATCGCTTATGTAGCAGGTGACCGATGATCAGTGTGCTCTGTTGTCAGCGCGCATACTTGTGGGTTCCTTGCCATGCGTTTGGGCTGCCTATAACGCAACCCGTCCAAGGGCCACCGCCAAGGAGCACCCTGCGCCTGCCTTGACGGCCACCCATCAAGAGCATGCCACGCAAGCTTAACGTATAGCTGCTCAAGAACATCTTGTGCACTCAAGGATGGTAATTTAGCGAGTCCGTGGATAAGCTGGCAACAAGGAAACGCCAAAGCACAGGTTCCGTTCGGCCATGCCAACGAGAGCCGCCCCTAGCTCAAAGAGATTTTCTTAACAATATTATATTCAGTCAAGGTAACAGCGGCAGCGGGAACCTGGTGCCTGGCAAATAATATGTACGGCGGAAGTTTGGCGGGAGAATGGACTTTGACCTAGGAACCTCAACCGGTCGCATTTTGGTACGCTGGTAGCAATTGCCCATCTGACAGTATAGCATAGAATTAGGTTACATAGCTGGGATTGCATTTTACGAGCGTCGTTTAGTCCCACGAGCGCCATCGCGCAACTATGGAGGACTACAGCGAAGTCCGTGTGCAACTCACAAGGCGCTTTGCCGACTTCTTTGAGTATGAATTCATTACTCCGGGTCAGGGGTCTTGGAGCTATGCTCGCGCACTCGAGGAGCTCTATGAGCCAGTTGAGGGAGACGGGAAGGCTTACCGCATCAAGTCTCGCCGGCTTATGGTGGCAGAACACCATTTGCGCAAATACGATGAGCCGCTGCTGCTTCAGCTGCTGAAGAAGCCGCTGGAGTGCCTGCCCGCATTCGAGGATGCGCTCCAAAACTTCGTAAAGAGCGGCGTTGACCCAGTGCTGCTTAAGCTACTGGAGGAGTCAGACAGCGAGCACCTTTCCATCGGCCTAAAGGGCGACTTCGGCCGGCACGAGGTCTCGCCCCGCGAGCTGACCTCGTCCTTCCTCAACCACATGGTGTGCGTCTTCGGCATCGTCACCAAGTGCTCCCTGGTCCGCCCTAAGCTCGTGTCCTCGGTGCACTACTCGGTGGAGACCAAGCAGTACACGACGCAGCAGTACCGGGACGTGACCTCCCTCAGAGGGGCACCCACCAGCACCGCGTACCCGCAGTACGACTCTGCTGGTAACCCGTTGACCACGGAGTTTGGCCTGTGCAAGTACATCGACAACCAGGTACGCCATTGCTGCATGCTGAGGATGCCTGGTAGGCTATACACCGGGCCTGGAGGGCAGCAGAGTATGCCCAGGCATCGCCCACGTGGCGTTAAGGCGCTGCTGACTGCTCAGACCCGCACACGGCGTCCACCACGCACTCCTTCGCTTCCCGCCCCTCAGCCGCTAGTACTAGGCCGCGTCCTGCACTCTGACTGCAATGCCCCATTACCACCTGCTCACCTGCCTGCGTACCCACGTGCTGCACCGCACCTGCAGACGCTGCACATTCAGGAGCTGCCGGAGACGGCCCCGCCCGGGCAGCTGCCGCACAGCACCGAGGTGGTGCTGGAGGGCGACCTGGTGGACAGCGCCAAGCCGGGGGACCGCATCGCCGTCATCGGCGTGTACAAGCCGCTGGCGGGCCGCCAGGCGGGCAACGTGAACGCGGTGTACAAGGTGGGTGGCTTGATGGGCGTGTGGCCGCATGAGCTGGGGTCGCAGCCATGGCTGTAGTCTGGACGGGGAGGGGAAGTGTAAGGGGAACAAGGGAAGAAAGACAAGCAGCCGATACGCAAGAGGCAAAGGGCAAGGGGCCAGCACGCCAACATGTGACCGCTACAGTTGTGACCACGATATGGTTTGTTGCGGACGCTGCAGCACGTTCCATACTTGTGGGCCAGCACGCCCGCCGACGGCATCGTTGGCCTCTGGCTACCATGTGCACCCCGCAAAATGACGCTGCCGTACATCTACTGCTCCGCTTAGGCCGTGCTGGTGGGCGTCTCGGTCCAGAAGCTCAACAAGGACGCGCAGACCAAGGTGACCATGGCGGACGCGCGCGAGATCAAGCGGCTGGCGCAGCGGGCCAGTGTGCTGGACCTGCTGGGGGCCTCGCTGGCGCCCTCCATCTTCGGACACGACACGATTAAGAAGGGTGAATGGAAGCACTGCCGCACAACCGTTGACACAGCGTTTGTTGCGGGTCAGCGTTCCTGAGGCCTTGCACACTGTACATTGCAATTAATGGTGTGGCAAGGCCCAATGACACGGCGTTCGTTGGATGGCCGGACAGCACACGCTGCAGAGGCCGGGAGGCACAAGGTGCTGAGCTGCAGTCCTTGCCCTGCCTTGCCACCCTCTTGCTGAGCTGTAGTCCTTGCCCTACCTTGCCACCCTCTTGCCTGCAGGCCTGGCGCTGATGCTGTTCGGCGGCCTGGAGAAGACGCTGGAGAACGGCACGCACCTGAGGGGTGACATCAACGCGCTGATGGTGGGTTCCCTGCATGCAGCGGGCTGCATTGCTTGCACCACACAAATCCTCACCAGCACCGGCACCTGAATGCCAGTTTGGTTGGGCACCTCTTTGTGCTGCCTAAACCTCGCTGGCCATGCCGCGTGGTGCTGCCCAGGTGGGCGACCCCGGTGTGGCCAAGAGCCAGCTGCTGCGCGCGGTGATGAACATCGCGCCGCACGCCGTGTCCACCACCGGCCGCGGCTCCTCGGGCGTGGGTCTCACCGCCGCCGTCACCAGCGACAGCGAGACCGGTAGGTGGGGGTGCGCGCCTGGTTGGGCCCTTCGGTACGTGAGATGACGCCACTTGGGGCAATACTACACTGAGATGTTGCTGCCAGGACTTTGTGCCCAACCGGTAGATCCAGCTACAGGGCAAAGACGGTTGGTGCCTCTGCCCCGAACACTTGTTGCTTGCGATCCCTATACCGGCAGCCTAGGCTTTTCAAGGACTCACTCCATTGGGTCTTGTCCTGGCCGGCGCCATGACTTTTAGCGACACTATGAGCACGACGATACCGTGCACGTCTTTGATCCTTTGCATGGCCCTGCCCACCCTGCCTCTCCTCCCAGGTGAGAAGCGGCTGGAGGCTGGCGCCATGGTGCTGGCGGACCGCGGCGTGGTGTGCATTGACGAGTTCGACAAGATGAGCGACCAGGACCGCGTGGCCATCCACGAGGTGGGGTGCACGTCGTGGTCTCCGCCTAGTGTATGTCCTTCTCAGCAAGGAGCCTCGCGTTGGGCCTACGGAATGATATGCGAGCCTTTTAGCTGCGGCAAACCCTTGCGCCTGTGCCCCACAGGGCGTCGCTCAGCCAGTAGATGTCCACCATTCGCACAGACATGCCAAGTAAGGCCTTTCCTCCCCTCCTCACCCTGCCCCTCCCCTCCCAGGTGATGGAGCAGCAGACCGTGACCATCGCCAAGGCCGGCATCCACACCTCCCTCAACGCGCGCTGCTCCGTGCTCGCCGCCGCCAACCCGCTGTACGGCTCGTACGACAGGCACATCAGCGTCACGCGCAACGTCAACCTGCCCGACTCGCTGCTGTCGCGTTTCGACATGCTGTTCGTGGTGTTGGACTCGATGAATGACGAGCGGGACCGCCAGGTGTGTAGGCCTCGCGGGTGGCACCCACGTTTGAATTTACTGACCACGCAGTACTACTGCACCTGTTCGTTGCACGTCAGACATCCCAGCAACCCCTTGCAGCGTGGAGGAGACTGCCATGCAGGCCGCCAGCAGGTTACCTGCCCCTATGACACAGTGCGTTTGCGGTTATGTCCTTGAGTCTTCCCCGCCCGGCCTGGCCCGTCTCCCCTGCCCAGGTTGCGCTGCACGTGCTGCGGCAGCACCAGTACCGCCCGCCGGGCGACGACGGGCGCGGCGCCACCATGCAGGAGACCATCCACGACCGGCGGCTGTCCATCGAGCAGGACCCGGACGACCTGCGCATGTGGCTCAAGATCGACACGCGCCTGCACGGCGCGGCGGCGGAGTCGGGCGAGCAGCAGGTGCGGCACGCGCCGCCTGCAACATGAAAAACGCTGTCCCATGGGACTGTGCCTCAGCCGTTTGCACAACCGCATCATCATACACAGCATGCCCCACAGCCGCTGTAGGAGTTTGCTCGTTGGTAACAGTGCTTCCTGGTTGCTGAGAATCCTCCTTTCACCGTCAGCTGCAACAACCGACACCACCCCTTCCTGCACCCCCGCGCAGGTGCTGACCACCGAGTTCCTGCGCAAGTACCTCATCTTCGCCAAGCGCAAGTACGCCCGCGCGCAGCAGCAGGCGCTGGCCAAGGGCGGCCCCGGCACGCCCACGCTGTCCATGGAGGAGGGCGCCATCAAGCGCATGGTGGACTACTACGTGTCCCTGCGCTCACTGCCGCCCGGGCAGCGCAACTTCCCCGTCACGCCGCGTTGCCTGGAGACGCTCATCCGCCTGGCCACCGCGCACTGCAAGGTGCGCCTGGGCGACGTCATCTCCAAGCGCGACGTCAACATGGCGTGCGCGCTGCTGGACCACGTGATGCGCCGCGAGATCGTGGGCGAGGACGACCATGCGCACAAGGACAACCGCGAGGCCAGGCGCAACGGCAACGGCGGCGGCGGCGACGACGGGGAGGACGGGGACGACCAGGACGGTGGGGACAACGTGGCGGCGGTGGCGCAGCCGGACGGGGATGCGGAGATGGCGGAGGCTGCGTGAGTTGGGATGTCGCAGGGGTGGGGGCTGGTGGGGGGTTCGCTTGGTGGCAGGTGCTGCTGGGCGGGGCCCAAGGAGGGAGTTGTGTGTCCACATGCCGTCCGTGGGCTGTGAACATGCTGAACCGAAATCTCTCCTCTTTGTACGCTGGTTGAATTTCCCTGGCATTTGTGCCCGGAACTCCCTGGCACGCTTCTGACGCTGCGCTCCTCCTCCCTTGACCTGCTTGCAGGCCCTCCCGCCGCAACAAGCGCGCGCGAGAGAGCGACGCTGCAGAGGGGCAAGACGGCGCCGACGCGGCGGCCCCTGCACCCCCGCGGCGGCGCGGCGGGGCGGTGGCTGAGGTCACGACGGCCCTGGCGGCGGTGGGCGTGCACTCGGTGCCCGACGGCCACGAGGAGGCCATGGCGGCGGAGACCGGCACCGAGGTGCGTTGCTGCATCCCCAACCCGCTTAGCTCCCGTCCGTTTGCTGCACTTCCACTGCAGGCGGGTGCGGCAGATGCTATGGCCTGCTTGCTGAGACGGGTTTCTGCCGTCCTTGACAATTCCACCCCGCTCTCGGCGTCGACTGGTCCCCTGACAAACCCTCACTCTGCCCCGCTGCCCACTGCGAGCCCAGGCCATCCAGAGCCTTGAGGGCGTGACGGAGGAGGCCAAGGCGGCCATCATTGCGCAGATCGGCGACATGCTGGAGCAGCGCGGGCGGGACGAGCTGGTGGAGCTAGTGGACCTCAAGGTAGTGCGTAGGGGTAGTGCGTAGGGGTGCCTTTGTGTGTGCGTCTCCTAGTGCTTGTCACAGGGGTTCGAGAAAGAGACGTCTAGCACATACACTGCGAATGCAAGGCTCCGCAAGGACCGGTACTGTAATGCAGGAACCCGCCCTGCCTGTCCTTTATGACCTGTCCCTGTCTTCAACGCCACCCACCCGTTGCGCCCACCGCAGCGCTGCGTGGAGTCGCGCGGCGTGTCCATCTCGCTGGCGGCGCTGGAGGCGTACGTGCAGTGGATGTCGCTCAACCGCGAGAAGGAGCTGGCCAAGGGCAACTACCTGCCCGACATTGCGTACGACGAGGAGTCCAAGATGTTCAGCTTCATGTAGGGCGCTAGACACGGATGACAAGCTGTGCACGGCTGCAGCGTGGTCACCATGTGCTTGTTGCTACGCTGAGTGGGGCGGAACGGGGCTACCGAAATTGTTTGCGGACAAGTACTCAGTGGATGTGGATGGGGACGGGCTCAACGGGGCTGGTGAGAACGGGGGCTGCCGGTACCATGGACGGCGAAGTCCTGAGAGGCCCTCGCGGGCTAGGAAAATGGGCTGGGCTTGGGGTATAGGAAACCCCAGATCCATGGCTCAGTACTGGAGCTCCTGTTGAGCATCGCATGTTTGTTTTGGGGACGTTGTTGTGCGCCATTTGCGCAACCTACCACTTCCGTTAGGTGACAGTGAGGTGGAGGTGGCCTTCAGTGAGGCCGTTTCCCTCCATGGGTACATGACCGTACGTTGACGCCTTGCACACGAGGCGCAGTTGGTGACAGTCGGTTGACTTTTGACTGGTGGTTCAGAATCGTGACATACCGGTACGGTAGTTGTAGGGACAAAGACTTGGGGCCAGATGCCCAAGGTAACAGCGTCATTACCGCATGTGGGGCGCACATGGGCAAGACCCGGGGGGAACAGCGCGCTCGGAGCCCGGCTGCGGGCGGTGGCAGGGCCCCCACCTGCACAATGAGTGAGGCCACGCAGCAAGCAGCAGGCGGCTGCCGTGGACGGCACCTGCAGCGGGCACTGTTGCAGCGGCTGGCTGGTGCAGTGGCGCGGCCAACGCCCCACTGGGTCCGCCAGCTGCACCCTTGCCTGCTGCAGCATGCTGGTGTGCCCTATGGTCGGTGTGCGTCCTGCCAGCCACCAGCAGCAGCGGCGGCGGCGCCGACACCCCACTCCCTGGTGGGCTGTCCGGGCATGCCCCACGTGTCTGCCACCCCACCGCCCTGCTGCCGCGCCGTGCAAGAGCGCCAGGGGGCTCGAACGCAGGACCCATTGTACGGCGCCTGCGGGTCCGATGCAACCCGAGCACTGGCCATGAAGGAGAAACACCTGAAAAATGCACTCGTACGGGGCAACCGGCCAGCAAAGCCCGCCAAAAGCCGCGGTCCGGCTCAGAGCCAGAAACTGCCGCCCGCTCAAACGTACCGGCACGGCACCCGGCGGGGAACAGCGCGCTCGGAGCCCGGCTGCGGGTGGTGGCAGGGCCCCCACCTGCACAATGAGTGAGGCCACGCAGCAAGCAGCAGGCGGCTGCCGTGGACGGCACCTGCAGCGGGCACTGTTGCAGCGGCTGGCTGGTGCAGTGGCGCGGCCAACGCCCCACTGGGTCCGCCAGCTGCACCCTTGCCTGCTGCAGCATGCTGGTGTGCCCTCTGGTCGGTGTGCGTCCTGCCAGCCACCAGCAGCAGCGGCGCGGCGCCGACACCCCACTCCCTGGTGGGCTGTCCGGGCATGCCCCACGTGTCTGCCACCCCACCGCCCTGCTGCCGCGCCGTGCAAGAGCGCCAGGCTCGAACGCAGGACCCATTGTACGGCACCTGCGGGTCCGATGCAACCCGAGCACTGGCCATGAAGGAGAAACACCTGAAAAATGCACTGGTACGGGGCAACCGGCCAGCAAAGCCCGCCAAAAGCCGCGCCCGGCTCAGAGCCACGGCGACCGAGCAGAAACTGCCGCCCCGGCTCAAACGTACCGGTACGGCACCCGGGCGGGGGGAACAGCGCGCTCGGAGCCCGGCTGCGGGCGGTGGCAGGGCCCCACCTGCACAATGAGTGAGGCCACGCAGCAAGCAGCAGGCGGCTGCCGTGGACGGCACCTGCAGCGGGCACTGTTGCAGCGGCTGGCTGGTGCAGTGGCGCGGCCAACGCCCCACTGGGTCCGCCAGCTGCACCCTTGCCTGCTGCAGCATGCTGGTGTGCCCTCTGGTCGGTGTGCGTCCTGCCAGCCACCAGCAGCAGCGGCGGCGGCGCCGACACCCCACTCCCTGGTGGGCTGTCCGGGCATGCCCTACGTGTCTGCCACCCCACCGCCCTGCTGCCGCGCCGTGCAAAAGCGCCAGGAGGCTCGAACGCAGGACCCATTGTACGGCACCTGCGGGTCCGATGCAACCCGAGCACTGGCCATGAAGAAGAAACACCTGAAAATGGACTCGTACGGGGCAACCGGCCAGCAAAGCCCGCCAAAAAGCCGCGGCCCGGCTCAGAGCCACGGCGCACCCGAGCAGAAACTGCCGCCCCGGCTCAAACGTACCGGTACGGCACCCGGGCGGGGGGAACAGCGCGCTCGGAGCCCGGCTGCGGGCGGTGGCAGGGCCCCACCTGCACAATGAGTGAGGCCACGCAGCAAGCAGCAGGCGGCTGCCGTGGACGGCACCTGCAGCGGGCACTGTTGCAGCGGCTGGCTGGTGCAGTGGCGCGGCCAACGCCCCACTGGGTCCGCCAGCTGCACCCTTGCCTGCTGCAGCATGCTGGTGTGCCCTATGGTCGGTGTGCGTCCTGCCAGCCACCAGCAGCAGCGGCGGCGGCGCCGACACCCCACTCCCTGGTGGGCTGTCCGGCATGCCCCACGTGTCTGCCACCCCACCGCCCTGCTGCCGCGCCGTGCAAAAGCGCCAGGAGGCTCGAACGCAGGACCCATTGTACGGCACCTGCGGGTCCGATGCAACCCGAGCACTGGCCATGAAGAAGAAACACCTGAAAAATGGACTCGACGGGGCACCCGGCCAGCAAAGCCCGCCAAAAAGCCGCGGCCCGGCTCAGAGCCACGGCGCACCCGAGCAGAAACTGCCGCCCCGGCTCAAACGTACCGGTACGGCACCCGGCGGGGGAACAGCGCGCTCGGAGCCCGGCTGCGGGCGGTGGCAGGGCCCCCACCTGCACAATGAGTGAGGCCACGCAGCAAGCAGCAGGCGGCTGCCGTGGACGGCACCTGCAGCGGGCACTGTTGCAGCGGCTGGCTGGTGCAGTGGCGCGGCCAACGCCCCACTGGGTCCGCCAGCTGCACCCTTGCCTGCTGCAGCATGCTGGTGTGCCCTCTGGTCGGTGTGCGTCCTGCCAGCCACCAGCAGCAGCGGCGGCGGCGCCGACACCCCACCCCTGGTGGGCTGTCCGGGCATGCCCCACGTGTCTGCCACCCCACCGCCCTGCTGCGCGCCGTGCAAAAGCGCCGGGAGGCTCGAACGCAGGACCCATTGTACGGCACCTGCGGGTCCGATGCAACCCGAGCACTGGCCATGAAGAAGAAACACCTGAAAAATGGACTCGTACGGGGCACCCGGCCAGCAAAGCCCGCCAAAAAGCCGCGGCCCGGCTCAGAGCCACGGCGCACCCGAGCAGAAACTGCCGCCCCGGCTCAAACGTACCGGTACGGCACCCGGGCGGGGGGAACAGCGCGCTCGGAGCCCGGCTGCGGGCGGTGGCAGGGCCCCCACCTGCACAATGAGTGAGGCCACGCAGCAAGCAGCAGGCGGCTGCCGTGGACGGCACCTGCAGCGGGCACTGTTGCAGCGGCTGGCTGGTGCAGTGGCGCGGCCAACGCCCCACTGGGTCCGCCAGCTGCACCCTTGCCTGCTGCAGCATGCTGGTGTGCCCTCTGGTCGGTGTGCGTCCTGCCAGCCACCAGCAGCAGCGGCGGCGGCGCCGACACCCCACTCCCTGGTGGGCTGTCCGGGCATGCCCTACGTGTCTGCCACCCCACCGCCCTGCTGCCGCGCCGTGCAAAAGCGCCAGGAGGCTCGAACGCAGGACCCATTGTACGGCACCTGCGGGTCCGATGCAACCCGAGCACTGGCCATGAAGAAGAAACACCTGAAAAATGGACTCGTACGGGGCAACCGGCCAGCAAAGCCCGCCAAAAAGCCGCGGCCCGGCTCAGAGCCACGGCGCACCCGAGCAGAAACTGCCGCCCCGGCTCAAACGTACCGGTACGGCACCCGGGCGGGGGGAACAGCGCGCTCGGAGCCCGGCTGCGGGCGGTGGCAGGCCCCCACCTGCACAATGAGTGAGGCCACGCAGCAAGCAGCAGGCGGCTGCCGTGGACGGCACCTGCAGCGGGCACTGTTGCAGCGGCTGGCTGGTGCAGTGGCGCGGCCAACGCCCCACTGGGTCCGCCAGCTGCACCCTTGCCTGCTGCAGCATGCTGGTGTGCCCTATGGTCGGTGTGCGTCCTGCCAGCCACCAGCAGCAGCGGCGGCGGCGCCGACACCCCACTCCCTGGTGGGCTGTCCGGGCATGCCCCACGTGTCTGCCACCCCACCGCCCTGCTGCCGCGCCGTGCAAAAGCGCCAGGAGGCTCGAACGCAGGACCCATTGTACGGCACCTGCGGGTCCGATGCAACCCGAGCACTGGCCATGAAGAAGAAACACCTGAAAAATGGACTCGTACGGGGCACCCGGCCAGCAAAGCCCGCCAAAAAGCCGCGGCCCGGCTCAGAGCCACGGCGCACCCGAGCAGAAACTGCCGCCCCGGCTCAAACGTACCGGTACGGCACCCGGGCGGGGGGAACAGCGCGCTCGGAGCCCGGCTGCGGGCGGTGGCAGGGCCCCCACCTGCACAATGAGTGAGGCCACGCAGCAAGCAGCAGGCGGCTGCCGTGGACGGCACCTGCAGCGGGCACTGTTGCAGCGGCTGGCTGGTGCAGTGGCGCGGCCAACGCCCCACTGGGTCCGCCAGCTGCACCCTTGCCTGCTGCAGCATGCTGGTGTGCCCTCTGGTCGGTGTGCGTCCTGCCAGCCACCAGCAGCAGCGGCGGCGGCGCCGACACCCCACTCCCTGGTGGGCTGTCCGGGCATGCCCCACGTGTCTGCCACCCCACCGCCCTGCTGCCGCGCCGTGCAAAAGCGCCGGGAGGCTCGAACGCAGGACCCATTGTACGGCACCTGCGGGTCCGATGCAACCCGAGCACTGGCCATGAAGAAGAAACACCTGAAAAATGGACTCGTACGGGGCACCCGGCCAGCAAAGCCCGCCAAAAAGCCGCGGCCCGGCTCAGAGCCACGGCGCACCCGAGCAGAAACTGCCGCCCCGGCTCAAACGTACCGGTACGGCACCCGGGCGGGGGGAACAGCGCGCTCGGAGCCCGGCTGCGGGCGGTGGCAGGGCCCCACCTGCACAATGAGTGAGGCCACGCAGCAAGCAGCAGGCGGCTGCCGTGGACGGCACCTGCAGCGGGCACTGTTGCAGCGGCTGGCTGGTGCAGTGGCGCGGCCAACGCCCCACTGGGTCCGCCAGCTGCACCCTTGCCTGCTGCAGCATGCTGGTGTGCCCTATGGTCGGTGTGCGTCCTGCCAGCCACCAGCAGCAGCGGCGGCGGCGCCGACACCCCACTCCCTGGTGGGCTGTCCGGGCATGCCCCACGTGTCTGCCACCCCACCGCCCTGCTGCCGCGCCGTGCAAGAGCGCCAGGGGGCTCGAACGCAGGACCCATTGTACGGCACCTGCGGGTCCGATGCAACCCGAGCACTGGCCATGAAGGAGAAACACCTGAAAATGCACTCGTACGGGGCAACCGGCCAGCAAAGCCCGCCAAAAAGCCGCGGCCCGGCTCAGAGCCACGGCGCACCCGAGCAGAAACTGCCGCCCCGGCTCAAACGTACCGGTACGGCACCCGGGCGGGGGGAACAGCGCGCTCGGAGCCCGGCTGCGGGCGGTGGCAGGGCCCCACCTGCACAATGAGTGAGGCCACGCAGCAAGCAGCAGGCGGCTGCCGTGGACGGCACCTGCAGCGGGCACTGTTGCAGCGGCTGGCTGGTGCAGTGGCGCGGCCAACGCCCCACTGGGTCCGCCAGCTGCACCCTTGCCTGCTGCAGCATGCTGGTGTGCCCTATGGTCGGTGTGCGTCCTGCCAGCCACCAGCAGCAGCGGCGGCGGCGCCGACACCCCACCCCTGGTGGGCTGTCCGGGCATGCCCCACGTGTCTGCCACCCCACCGCCCTGCTGCCGCGCCGTGCAAAAGCGCCAGGGGGCTCGAACGCAGGACCCATTGTACGGCACCTGCGGGTCCGATGCAACCCGAGCACTGGCCATGAAGGAGAAACACCTGAAAAATGGACTCGTACGGGGCAACCGGCCAGCAAAGCCCGCCAAAAAGCCGCGGCCCGGCTCAGAGCCAGAAACTGCCGCCCCGGCTCAAACGTACCGGTACGGCACCCGGGCGGGGGGAACAGCGCGCTCGGAGCCCGGCTGCGGGTGGTGGCAGGGCCCCACCTGCACAATGAGTGAGGCCACGCAGCAAGCAGCAGGCGGCTGCCGTGGACGGCACCTGCAGCGGGCACTGTTGCAGCTGGCTGGTGCAGTGGCGCGGCCAACGCCCCACTGGGTCCGTCAGCTGCACCCTTGCCTGCTGCAGCATGCTGGTGTGCCCTCTGGTCGGTGTGCGTCCTGCCAGCCACCAGCAGCAGCGGCGGCGGCGCCGACACCCCACTCCCTGGTGGGCTGTCCGGGCATGCCCCACGTGTCTGCCACCCCACCGCCCTGCTGCCGCGCCGTGCAAGAGCGCCAGGGGGCTCGAACGCAGGACCCATTGTACGGCACCTGCGGGTCCGATGCAACCCGAGCACTGGCCATGAAGGAGAAACACCTGAAAAATGCACTCGTACGGGGCAACCGGCCAGCAAAGCCCGCCAAAAAGCCGCGGCCCGGCTCAGAGCCACGGCGCACCCGAGCAGAAACTGCCGCCCCGGCTCAAACGTACCGGTACGGCACCCGGGCGGGGGGAACAGCGCGCTCGGAGCCCGGCTGCGGGCGGTGGCAGGGCCCCCACCTGCACAATGAGTGAGGCCACGCAGCAAGCAGCAGGCGGCTGCCGTGGACGGCACCTGCAGCGGGCACTGTTGCAGCGGCTGGCTGGTGCAGTGGCGCGGCCAACGCCCCACTGGGTCCGCCAGCTGCACCCTTGCCTGCTGCAGCATGCTGGTGTGCCCTCTGGTCGGTGTGCGTCCTGCCAGCCACCAGCAGCAGCGGCGGCGGCGCCGACACCCCACTCCCTGGTGGGCTGTCCGGGCATGCCCTACGTGTCTGCCACCCCACCGCCCTGCTGCCGCGCCGTGCAAAAGCGCCAGGGGGCTCGAACGCAGGACCCATTGTACGGCACCTGCTGGTCCGATGCAACCCGAGCACTGGCCATGAAGAAGAAACACCTGAAAAATGGACTCGTACGGGGCAACCGGCCAGCAAAGCCCGCCAGAAAGCCGCGGCCCGGCTCAGAGCCACGGCGCACCCGAGCAGAAACTGCCGCCCCGGCTCAAACGTACCGGTACGGCACCCGGGCGGGGGGAACAGCGCGCTCGGAGCCCGGCTGCGGGCGGTGGCAGGGCCCCCACCTGCACAATGAGTGAGGCCACGCAGCAAGCAGCAGGCGGCTGCCGTGGACGGCACCTGCAGCGGGCACTGTTGCAGCGGCTGGCTGGTGCAGTGGCGCGGCCAACGCCCCACTGGGTCCGCCAGCTGCACCCTTGCCTGCTGCAGCATGCTGGTGTGCCCTCTGGTCGGTGTGCGTCCTGCCAGCCACCAGCAGCAGCGGCGGCGGCGCCGACACCCCACTCCCTGGTGGGCTGTCCGGGCATGCCCCACGTGTCTGCCACCCCACCGCCCTGCTGCCGCGCCGTGCAAGCGCCAGGAGGCTCGAACGCAGGACCCATTGTACGGCACCTGCGGGTCCGATGCAACCCGAGCACTGGCCATGAAGAGAAACACCTGAAAATGCACTCGTACGGGGCAACCGGCCAGCAAAGCCCGCCAAAAAGCCGCGGCCCGGCTCAGAGCCACGGCGCACCCGAGCAGAAACTGCCGCCCCGGCTCAAACGTACCGGTACGGCACCCGGCGGGGAACAGCGCGCTCGGAGCCCGGCTGCGGGCGGTGGCAGGGCCCCACCTGCACAATGAGTGAGGCCACGCAGCAAGCAGCAGGCGGCTGCCGTGGACGGCACCTGCAGCGGGCACTGTTGCAGCGGCTGGCTGGTGCAGTGGCGCGGCCAACGCCCCACTGGGTCCGCCAGCTGCACCCTTGCCTGCTGCAGCATGCTGGTGTGCCCTCTGGTCGGTGTGCGTCCTGCCAGCCACCAGCAGCAGCGGCGGCGGCGCCGACACCCCACTCCCTGGTGGGCTGTCCGGGCATGCCCCACGTGTCTGCCACCCCACCGCCCTGCTGCCGCGCCGTGCAAAAGCGCCAGGGGGCTCGAACGCAGGACCCATTGTACGGCACCTGCGGGTCCGATGCAACCCGAGCACTGGCCATGAAGGAGAAACACCTGAAAATGCACTCGTACGGGGCAACCGGCCAGCAAAGCCCGCCAAAAAGCCGCGGCCCGGCTCAGAGCCACGGCGCACCCGAGCAGAAACTGCCGCCCCGGCTCAAACGTACCGGTACGGCACCCGGGCGGGGGGAACAGCGCGCTCGGAGCCCGGCTGCGGGCGGTGGCAGGGCCCCACCTGCACAATGAGTGAGGCCACGCAGCAAGCAGCAGGCGGCTGCCGTGGACGGCACCTGCAGCGGGCACTGTTGCAGCGGCTGGCTGGTGCAGTGGCGCGGCCAACGCCCCACTGGGTCCGCCAGCTGCACCCTTGCCTGCTGCAGCATGCTGGTGTGCCCTATGGTCGGTGTGCGTCCTGCCAGCCACCAGCAGCAGCGGCGGCGGCGCCGACACCCCACCCCTGGTGGGCTGTCCGGGCATGCCCCACGTGTTCTGCCACCCCACCGCCCTGCTGCCGCGCCGTGCAAGAGCGCCAGGGGGCTCGAACGCAGGACCCATTGTACGGCACCTGCGGGTCCGATGCAACCCGAGCACTGGCCATGAAGGAGAAACACCTGAAAAATGCACTCGTACGGGGCAACCGGCCAGCAAAGCCCGCCAAAAAGCCGCGGCCCGGCTCAGAGCCACGGCGCACCCGAGCAGAAACTGCCGCCCCGGCTCAAACGTACCGGTACGGCACCCGGGCGGGGAACAGCGCGCTCGGAGCCCGGCTGCGGGCGGTGGCAGGGCCCCACCTGCACAATGAGTGAGGCCACGCAGCAAGCAGCAGGCGGCTGCCGTGGACGGCACCTGCAGCGGGCACTGTTGCAGCGGCTGGCTGGTGCAGTGGCGCGGCCAACGCCCCACTGGGTCCGCCAGCTGCACCCTTGCCTGCTGCAGCATGCTGGTGTGCCCTATGGTCGGTGTGCGTCCTGCCAGCCACCAGCAGCAGCGGCGGCGGCGCCGACACCCCACTCCCTGGTGGGCTGTCCGGGCATGCCCCACGTGTCTGCCACCCCACCGCCCTGCTGCCGCGCCGTGCAAAAGCGCCAGGGGCTCGAACGCAGGACCCATTGTACGGCACCTGCGGGTCCGATGCAACCCGAGCACTGGCCATGAAGGAGAAACACCTGAAAATGCACTCGTACGGGGCAACCGGCCAGCAAAGCCCGCCAAAAAGCCGCGGCCCGGCTCAGAGCCAGAAACTGCCGCCCCGGCTCAAACGTACCGGTACGGCACCGGGCGGGGGAACAGCGCGCTCGGAGCCTGGCTGCGGGTGGTGGCAGGGCCCCCACCTGCACAATGAGTGAGGCCACGCAGCAAGCAGCAGGCGGCTGCCGTGGACGGCACCTGCGGGCACTGTTGCAGCGGCTGGCTGGTGCAGTGGCGCGGCCAACGCCCCACTGGGTCCGTCAGCTGCACCCTTGCCTGCTGCAGCATGCTGGTGTGCCCTCTGGTCGGTGTGCGTCCTGCCAGCCACCAGCAGCAGCGGCGGCGGCGCCGACACCCCACTCCCTGGTGGGCTGTCCGGGCATGCCCCACGTGTCTGCCACCCCACCGCCCTGCTGCCGCGCCGTGCAAAAGCGCCAGGGGGCTCGAACGCAGGACCCATTGTACGGCACCTGCGGGTCCGATGCAACCCGAGCACTGGCCATGAAGGAGAAACACCTGAAAAATGCACTCGTACGGGGCAACCGGCCAGCAAAGCCCGCCAAAAAGCCGCGGCCCGGCTCAGAGCCAGAAACTGCCGCCCCGGCTCAAACGTACCGGTACGGCACCCGGGCGGGGGGAACAGCGCGCTCGGAGCCCGGCTGCGGGTGGTGGCAGGCCCCCACCTGCACAATGAGTGAGGCCACGCAGCAAGCAGCAGGCGGCTGCCGTGGACGGCACCTGCAGCGGGCACTGTTGCAGCGGCTGGCTGGTGCAGTGGCGCGGCCAACGCCCCACTGGGTCCGTCAGCTGCACCCTTGCCTGCTGCAGCATGCTGGTGTGCCCTCTGGTCGGTGTGCGTCCTGCCAGCCACCAGCAGCAGCGGCGGCGGCGCCGACACCCCACTCCCTGGTGGGCTGTCCGGGCATGCCCCACGTGTCTGCCACCCCACCGCCCTGCTGCCGCGCCGTGCAAGAGCGCCAGGGGGCTCGAACGCAGGACCCATTGTACGGCACCTGCGGGTCCGATGCAACCCGAGCACTGGCCATGAAGGAGAAACACCTGAAAAATGCACTCGTACGGGGCAACCGGCCAGCAAAGCCCGCCAAAAGCCGCGTCCGCTCAGAGCCACGGCGCACCGAGCAGAAACTGCCGCCCCGGCTCAAACGTACCGGTACGGCACCCGGGCGGGGGGAACAGCGCGCTCGGAGCCCGGCTGCGGGCGGTGGCAGGGCCCCCACCTGCACAATGAGTGAGGCCACGCAGCAAGCAGCAGGCGGCTGCCGTGGACGGCACCTGCAGCGGGCACTGTTGCAGCGGCTGGCTGGTGCAGTGGCGCGGCCAACGCCCCACTGGGTCCGCCAGCTGCACCCTTGCCTGCTGCAGCATGCTGGTGTGCCCTATGGTCGGTGTGCGTCCTGCCAGCCACCAGCAGCAGCGGCGGCGGCGCCGACACCCCACTCCCTGGTGGGCTGTCCGGGCATGCCCCACGTGTCTGCCACCCCACCGCCCTGCTGCCGCGCCGTGCAAAAGCGCCAGGGGGCTCGAACGCAGGACCCATTGTACGGCACCTGCGGGTCCGATGCAACCCGAGCACTGGCCATGAAGGAGAAACACCTGAAAAATGCACTCGTACGGGGCAACCGGCCAGCAAAGCCCGCCAAAAAGCCGCGGCCCGGCTCAGAGCCAGAAACTGCCGCCCCGGCTCAAACGTACCGGTACGGCACCCGGGCGGGGGGAACAGCGCGCTCGGAGCCCGGCTGCGGGTGGTGGCAGGGCCCCCACCTGCACAATGAGTGAGGCCACGCAGCAAGCAGCAGGCGGCTGCCGTGGACGGCACCTGCAGCGGGCACTGTTGCAGCGGCTGGCTGGTGCAGTGGCGCGGCCAACGCCCCACTGGGTCCGTCAGCTGCACCCTTGCCTGCTGCAGCATGCTGGTGTGCCCTCTGGTCGGTGTGCGTCCTGCCAGCCACCAGCAGCAGCGGCGGCGGCGCCGACACCCCACTCCCTGGTGGGCTGTCCGGGCATGCCCCACGTGTCTGCCACCCCACCGCCCTGCTGCCGCGCCGTGCAAGAGCGCCAGGGGGCTCGAACGCAGGACCCATTGTACGGCACCTGCGGGTCCGATGCAACCCGAGCACTGGCCATGAAGGAGAAACACCTGAAAAATGCACTGGTACGGGGCAACCGGCCAGCAAAGCCCGCCAAAAAGCCGCGGCCCGGCTCAGAGCCACGGCGCACCCGAGCAGAAACTGCCGCCCCGGCTCAAACGTACCGGTACGGCACCCGGGCGGGGGGAACAGCGCGCTCGGAGCCCGGCTGCGGGCGGTGGCAGGGCCCCACCTGCACAATGAGTGAGGCCACGCAGCAAGCAGCAGGCGGCTGCCGTGGACGGCACCTGCAGCGGGCACTGTTGCAGCGGCTGGCTGGTGCAGTGGCGCGGCCAACGCCCCACTGGGTCCGCCAGCTGCACCCTTGCCTGCTGCAGCATGCTGGTGTGCCCTATGGTCGGTGTGCGTCCTGCCAGCCACCAGCAGCAGCGGCGGCGGCGCCGACACCCCACTCCCTGGTGGGCTGTCCGGGCATGCCCCACGTGTCTGCCACCCCACCGCCCTGCTGCCGCGCCGTGCAAAAGCGCCAGGGGGCTCGAACGCAGGACCCATTGTACGGCACCTGCGGGTCCGATGCAACCCGAGCACTGGCCATAAAGACCTGAAAAATGCACTCGTACGGGGCAACTGGCCAGCAAAGCCCGCCAAAAAGCCGCGGCCCGGCTCAGAGCCACGGCGCACCCGAGCAGAAACTGCCGCCCCGGCTCAAACGTACCGGTACGGCACCCGGGCGGGGGGAACAGCGCGCTCGGAGCCCGGCTGCGGGTGGTGGCAGGGCCCCCACCTGCACAATGAGTGAGGCCACGCAGCAAGCAGCAGGCGGCTGCCGCGGGACGGCACCTGCAGCGGGCACTGTTGCAGCGCTGGCTGGTGCAGTGGCGCGGCCAACGCCCCACTGGGTCCGCCAGCTGCACCCTTGCCTGCTGCAGCATGCTGGTGTGCCCTCTGGTGTGTGCGTCCTGCCAGCCACCAGCAGCAGCGGCGGCGGCGCCGACACCCCACTCCCTGGTGGGCTGTCCGGCATGCCCCACGTTCGCCACCCCACCGCCCTGCTGCCGCGCCGTGCAAGAGCGCCAGGGGCTCGAACGCAGGACCCATTGTACGGCACCTGCGGGTCCGATGCAACCCGAGCACTGGCCATGAAGGAGAAACACCTGAAAAATGCACTGGTACGGGGCAACCGGCCAGCAAAGCCCGCCAAAAAGCCGCGGCCCGGCTCAGAGCCACGGCGCACCCGAGCAGAAACTGCCGCCCCGGCTCAAACGTACCGGTACGGCACCCGGGCGGGGGGAACAGCGCGCTCGGAGCCCGGCTGCGGGTGGTGGCAGGGCCCCCACCTGCACAATGAGTGAGGCCACGCAGCAAGCAGCAGGCGGCTGCCGTGGACGGCACCTGCAGCGGGCACTGTTGCAGCGGCTGGCTGGTGCAGTGGCGCGGCCAACGCCCCACTGGGTCCGCCAGCTGCACCCTTGCCTGCTGCAGCATGCTGGTGTGCCCTATGGTCGGTGTGCGTCCTGCCAGCCACCAGCAGCAGCGGCGGCGGCGCCGACACCCCACTCCCTGGTGGGCTGTCCGGGCATGCCCCACGTGTCTGCCACCCCACCGCCCTGCTGCCGCGCCGTGCAAAAGCGCCAGGGGGCTCGAACGCAGGACCCATTGTACGGCACCTGCGGGTCCGATGCAACCCGAGCACTGGCCATAAAGACCTGAAAATGCACTCTACGGGGCAACTGGCCAGCAAAGCCCGCCAAAAAGCCGCGGCCCGGCTCAGAGCCACGGCGCACCCGAGCAGAAACTGCCGCCCCGGCTCAAACGTACCGGTACGGCACCCGGGCGGGGGGAACAGCGCGCTCGGAGCCCGGCTGCGGGTGGTGGCAGGGCCCCCACCTGCACAATGAGTGAGGCCACGCAGCAAGCAGCAGGCGGCTGCCGTGGACGGCACCTGCAGCGGGCACTGTTGCAGCGGCTGGCTGGTGCAGTGGCGCGGCCAACGCCCCACTGGGTCCGCCAGCTGCACCCTTGCCTGCTGCAGCATGCTGGTGTGCCCTATGGTCGGTGTGCGTCCTGCCAGCCACCAGCAGCAGCGGCGGCGGCGCCGACACCCCACTCCCTGGTGGGCTGTCCGGGCATGCCCCACGTGTCTGCCACCCCACCGCCCTGCTGCCGCGCCGTGCAAAAGCGCCAGGGGGCTCGAACGCAGGACCCATTGTACGGCACCTGCGGGTCCGATGCAACCCGAGCACTGGCCATAAAGACCTGAAAAATGCACTCGTACGGGGCAACTGGCCAGCAAAGCCCGCCAAAAAGCCGCGGCCCGGCTCAGAGCCACGGCGCACCCGAGCAGAAACTGCCGCCCCGGCTCAAACGTACCGGTACGGCACCCGGCGGGGGAACAGCGCGCTCGGAGCCCGGCTGCGGGTGGTGGCAGGGCCCCCACCTGCACAATGAGTGAGGCCACGCAGCAAGCAGCAGGCGGCTGCCGTGGACGGCACCTGCAGCGGGCACTGTTGCAGCGGCTGGCTGGTGCAGTGGCGCGGCCAACGCCCCACTGGGTCCGCCAGCTGCACCCTTGCCTGCTGCAGCATGCTGGTGTGCCCTATGGTCGGTGTGCGTCCTGCCAGCCACCAGCAGCAGCGGCGGCGGCGCCGACACCCCACTCCCTGGTGGGCTGTCCGGGCATGCCCCACGTGTCTGCCACCCCACCGCCCTGCTGCCGCGCCGTGCAAAAGCGCCAGGGGGCTCGAACGCAGGACCCATTGTACGGCACCTGCGGGTCCGATGCAACCCGAGCACTGGCCATAAAGACCTGAAAAATGCACTCGTACGGGGCAACTGGCCAGCAAAGCCCGCCAAAAAGCCGCGGCCCGGCTCAGAGCCACGGCGCACCCGAGCAGAAACTGCCGCCCCGGCTCAAACGTACCGGTACGGCACCCGGGCGGGGGGAACAGCGCGCTCGGAGCCCGGCTGCGGGTGGTGGCAGGGCCCCACCTGCACAATGAGTGAGGCCACGCAGCAAGCAGCAGGCGGCTGCCGTGGACGGCACCTGCAGCGGGCACTGTTGCAGCGGCTGGCTGGTGCAGTGGCGCGGCCAACGCCCCACTGGGTCCGCCAGCTGCACCCTTGCCTGCTGCAGCATGCTGGTGTGCCCTCTGGTCGGTGTGCGTCCTGCCAGCCACCAGCAGCAGCGGCGCCGGCGACGACACCCCACTCCCTGGTGGGCTGTCCGGGCATGCCCCACGTGTCTGCCACCCCACCGCCCTGCTGCCGCGCCGTGCAAAAGCGCCAGGGGCTTCGAACGCAGGACCCATTGTACGGCACCTGCGGGTCCGATGCAACCCGAGCACTGGCCATGAAGAAGAAACACCTGAAAATGCACTCGTACGGGGCAACCGGCCAGCAAAGCCCGCCAAAAAGCCGCGGCCCGGCTCAGAGCCACGGCGCACCCGAGCAGAAACTGCCGCCCCGGCTCAAACGTACCGGTACGGCACCCGGGCGGGGGGAACAGCGCGCTCGGAGCCCGGCTGCGGGTGGTGGCAGGGCCCCCACCTGCACAATGAATGAGGCCACGCAGCAAGCAGCAGGCGGCTGCCGTGGACGGCACCTGCAGCGGGCACTGTTGCAGCGGCTGGCTGGTGCAGTGGCGTGGCCAACGCCCCACTGGGTCCGCCAGCTGCACCCTTGCCTGCTGCAGCATGCTGGTGTGCCCTCTGGTCGGTGTGCGTCCTGCCAGCCACCAGCAGCAGCGGCGCCGGCGACGACACCCCACTCCCTGGTGGGCTGTCCGGGCATGCCCCACGTGTCTGCCACCCCACCGCCCTGCTGCCGCGCCGTGCAAAAGCGCCAGGGGCTTCGAACGCAGGACCCATTGTACGGCACCTGCGGGTCCGATGCAACCCGAGCACTGGCCATGAAGAAGAAACACCTGAAAAATGCACTCGTACGGGGCAACCGGCCAGCAAAGCCCGCCAAAAAGCCGCGGCCCGGCTCAGAGCCACGGCGCACCCGAGCAGAAACTGCCGCCCCGGCTCAAACGTACCGGTACGGCACCCGGGCGGGGGGAACAGCGCGCTCGGAGCCCGGCTGCGGGTGGTGGCAGGGCCCCACCTGCACAATGAATGAGGCCACGCAGCAAGCAGCAGGCGGCTGCCGTGGACGGCACCTGCAGCGGGCACTGTTGCAGCGGCTGGCTGGTGCAGTGGCGTGGCCAACGCCCCACTGGGTCCGCCAGCTGCACCCTTGCCTGCTGCAGCATGCTGGTGTGCCCTCTGGTCGGTGTGCGTCCTGCCAGCCACCAGCAGCAGCGGCGCCGGCGACGACACCCCACTCCCTGGTGGGCTGTCCGGGCATGCCCCACGTGTCTGCCACCCCACCGCCCTGCTGCCGCGCCGTGCAAAAGCGCCAGGGGGCTCGAACGCAGGACCCATTGTACGGCACCTGCGGGTCCGATGCAACCCGAGCACTGGCCATGAAGAAGAAACACCTGAAAAATGCACTCGTACGGGGCAACCGGCCAGCAAAGCCCGCCAAAAAGCCGCGGCCCGGCTCAGAGCCACGGCGCACCGAGCAGAAACTGCCGCCCCGGCTCAAACGTACCGGTACGGCACCCGGGCGGGGGGAACAGCGCGCTCGGAGCCCGGCTGCGGGTGGTGGCAGGGCCCCCACCTGCACAATGAATGAGGCCACGCAGCAAGCAGCAGGCGGCTGCCGTGGACGGCACCTGCAGCGGGCACTGTTGCAGCGGCTGGCTGGTGCAGTGGCGTGGCCAACGCCCCACTGGGTCCGCCAGCTGCACCCTTGCCTGCTGCAGCATGCTGGTGTGCCCTCTGGTCGGTGTGCGTCCTGCCAGCCACCAGCAGCAGCGGCGGCGGCGCCGACACCCCACTCCCTGGTGGGCTGTCCGGGCATGCCCCACGTGTCTGCCACCCCACCGCCCTGCTGCCGCGCCGTGCAAAAGCGCCAGGGGGCTCGAACGCAGGACCCATTGTACGGCACCTGCGGGTCCGATGCAACCCGAGCACTGGCCATGAAGAAGAAACACCTGAAAATGCACTCGTACGGGGCAACCGGCCAGCAAAGCCCGCCAAAAAGCCGCGGCCCGGCTCAGAGCCACGGCGCACCCGAGCAGAAACTGCCGCCCCGGCTCAAACGTACCGGTACGGCACCCGGGCGGGGGGAACAGCGCGCTCGGAGCCCGGCTGCGGGTGGTGGCAGGGCCCCCACCTGCACAATGAATGAGGCCACGCAGCAAGCAGCAGGCGGCTGCCGTGGACGGCACCTGCAGCGGGCACTGTTGCAGCGGCTGGCTGGTGCAGTGGCGTGGCCAACGCCCCACTGGGTCCGCCAGCTGCACCCTTGCCTGCTGCAGCATGCTGGTGTGCCCTCTGGTCGGTGTGCGTCCTGCCAGCCACCAGCAGCAGCGGCGGCGGCGCCGACACCCCACTCCCTGGTGGGCTGTCCGGGCATGCCCCACGTGTCTGCCACCCCACCGCCCTGCTGCCGCGCCGTGCAAAAACGCCCCACTTGACCTGTTGGCCCGTGTCTTCTTCTAGCCACCGTAATAGTTGGCAACATGTTTGGTATGACTTCACGTTGCTGAGTGCACGCTGTTTTTAACGCTGCCCAGCATTTGAAGAGTAGTCAGTGGGAAAGCACCCAGTCAGGCCAAGTCCACCTTACTCCCAGCCGTTGACTTTTGGCCCCAGGGGATTCCACACTTTGGTCGCCGCACGCTTTCACGTCCGCTTTTCCTCTTTTACAGACAACCTCAGTCTTCTGGTTGCCGATCCCAAGTCCTCCTCGTCCCTCTCTCAGTGAGCATTCCGACAGACCCGATGCCCATCCGCACTCGTGCCCAGCCCACACAGCCAAGGCACTGCTGCGGGCGGGACGGACCACCGGGGCATGTCCGACACTCTCCGGGGCACAGCTCCAACAGTAGGTGCACTACGCCGGCAGCCAGCACGACGCCTTTGCAACGCACCCCCTGTTCCACCGCCCCCTCGTCATAAGCCAGGGAGCAAACACCGCACCCTCCCAGCGTCCCACCCCCCCTGCTGCAGCACGCGCTACCCAACGCCAGCAGCCCCTGCCAGCCGGCCGTAGAGCCGGCTAGCTATGGCTGCAGGCGGCAGAGCAGCTCAGCCCGCGCCCCGTAGCCACAGCGGGCCCAGGGGTCGCCGCAGGACCGTGGACGCAAGGCCGCCAATGCCGCCGCCTGACGTTTAGATCAGGTCGGCCACGTTGGCGGGCAGCTCCTCAATCACGGTGTTGTAGAAGCGCTGGATGTCCTGCAGCATGCGCTCGTCGTCCTGCGGAAGGGATACGGAACACACAAGCTCAGCGGGGAATAGAGGACAAGGTAGCTTGGCTCATGCAAACAGCCTTGGAAAGGTACGCAGTTGCTTCGGGGGAGACTATACAATACGATACGGCTTCCTCGTTGCGACGTGTGGAAGGCCGTCATCTTCCCACCCCATGGGCCGCACGGCACACGCCGCAGCCTTGTTTTGGATTCCGCGGCGCCTACCTTGCTGACGAAGTTGATGGCCACACCCTTGCGGCCGAAGCGGCCCGAGCGGCCGATGCGGTGCAGGTAGTTCTCCGGCTGCGTGGGCAGGTCGTAGTTGATCACCAGCGAGACCTGCTGCACGTCGATGCCGCGGGCCAGCAGGTCCGTGGTGATGAGCACGCGCGACGAGCCGGAGCGGAACTCGCGCATGATCACGTCGCGCGTGTTCTGGTCCATGTCGCCGTGCGTGGCCGACACGGTGTGGTCGCGCTCGCGCATCTTGTCCGTCAGCCAGTCCACCTGAAGGGAGGGGCGAGGCAGGAGACAGGGGTACGCGTAAACGCGGGAGACGGTGGGAAGCAAGGAAGAGGCATGGCGGCGGAACTCGGCGCGCATGTTGTGCGGACAGCCTGTCAAACTCATTGTTTTGAGAGTCTACGAGCACCTGTTGACCTGCTTCTGTGACAGACAACTACTGCGGTTCGACTGGAAAACGGCACTCGTGCGGCAACGGAGCTTTTCGCAGTTCCTGGAGGGCCACGCAGCGGTGCCCACGGCACATGGCCCCGTACCTCTGCGTCCGAACCTGCTGCCCATAACTGCCAACCCAAGCCTCCCTGGTCCCGGCGCTTCTCCTTCACCCTTCGCGTGGCCCCTGCCGTTTCGGCTCTCCCCGGCCCCTGCCTGGCCCTCCCCACGCCTCCTGGCCGTGCCCTGCGTCCTCAGCAACCTCCCCCCGGCCCTCCTTCCTCGGCCCCCACCTTGCGGCGGGTGTTGGCGAAGATGACGGACTGCGTGATGGCCAGGGTCTCGTACAGGTCGCACAGCGTGTCCAGCTTCCACTCCTCCTTGTCCACGTTGACGTAGAACTGCTTGATACCCTCCAGGGTCAGCTCGTCACGCTTCACCAGAATGCGCACCTGGTGTACAGGGGAAGGCGCAGAGGTAATGCACAGCGAGTGTGCCGCAGCAGTAGGGAATGAGCCCAAAGGGGCGGCTTGGCGGCGGGAGTACATCGGAACGAACTGCCCGCCAATATGCTGGACACCGTGGGTCCTTGATGCGCAGTAGCATGACCGTTGCTGATCCCAATGTTGCATGCATGGGCCCTTGAGCCTCCGACTCCGCCTTGTCCGTAAGCCGTTGCATTTGCGGAGGGTTGTTCCCTCGCCTCGACGTAGGGCCCCACTGACGCGGACCCAGCCCCAAGCCAAGATTCTGAACTTGACCTGACCGGTATGACATGAAAGCTGCCGTTTGCATACGGTACGCCCCAACGAGCTGCTACCTTGGTCTGTCAGTACAATCATTTCTCGCACTCCCACAGCTGTGCAGACCCCCGTTCCTCCCCCAGCTCTGCAGCCACCCACCGGCTTGTTCATGAACTTGCGGGTGATCTCCAGCGCCTCCGGGGGCAGCGTGGCGGAGAACACGCCCACCTGCAACGGGGAACGCCAGACTTGCAACGTCAGACGC